>JAFEMH010006356.1:0-126888 GCA_022495995.1 Adenophora triphylla var. japonica | reverse complement strand
CCATCAGGATCAGCATGGAGTTTGGTTGTTGTTGATAGAGGGATTCTAGCAGGTGAGGCAGTTTGCATGTCAAACTTTTTAATCATGTCCCTTGTATACTTAGCTTGGTTAATAGAGATTCCTTCCTTCATTTGTCTGACTTGAAGGCCTAATAAAAAAGTGAGTTCACCAATCATGCTCATTTCAAACTGATTCTTCATGATTTCCCCAAATTCTGTGCACAAGTCTTCATTTGATGATCCAAAAATAATGTCATCAACATAAACTTGGATGAGTAGCAGGTCTTCTCCATATTTCTTGATGAACAATGTGTTATCAATATGCCCCTTAGTGAATCCTTTGCCAAGGAGGTATTTTGATAGGGTGTCATACCAAGCTCTAGGTGCTTGTTTAAGGCCATACAAGGCTTTGCCATTTTATATACATGGTCTGGAAACTTTGGATGCTCAAAACCAGGGGGTAGAGACACAAATACCTTCTCATTTAGAACTCCATTCAAGAAGGCACTTTTGACATCCATTTAGAACACCTTCATCTTCTTGAATGAGGCAAAGGCAAGGAACAGTCTTATGACTTCTAATCTTGTAACAGGTGCAAAAGTTTCATCATAGTCAATTCCCTCTTCTTATCTATACCATTGAGCAACCAGTCTAGTTTTGTTTCTTACAACAATGCCTTCTTCATTCATTTTGTTTCTGAAAACCCATCTTGTTCCAATGACAGTTTGGTTTTTAGGTTTGGGAACAAGCTGCCAAACCTTGTTCCTTTCAAATTGTTCCAGTTCTTCTTCCATAGCTTCAATCCAATTAGGGTCTTGAAGGGATTCATTTATTTTCTTGGGTTCTATTTGGGAGATAAAGTCACTCATTAATGAGTCATAGATAGGCATATTTGGAGGAATGGCCATTTTATGAATGGGAAGGTCAATATAGATGTTGATGTTAGGTGGAATGATGTGGGTGATAGGTTCAGGTTGAGGAATAGAGTGATTGTTGTTGCAGCAAGGTTGGATATGGCTACTGTCAGAGGTATTTTTTTGGCTTGATGAAGGTTAGCTGTCAAGGGCATCATAGCTTTGGGATTCTTGGCTGTCAGACACAATGGGATTTGAATTAATGTCTTTGGGCATAATATAGGGAAGGGAAGGTGAATCTTCTTCAGGAATGATGTTTGAGGAGTCGTGCACAGGGGATACCTCAGGTATGTTGTCTGAATTTCCAACAGCTTCATCAAAATCACACAATTCAGTGTAGCTTTGATCATTATTTTCATCAAAGTCAACATGAATTGATTCTTCTACAACAAGTCTCCTTTTGTTGTATACTCTGTAGGCTTTGCTAGTATTGGAGTATCCAAGGAAAATCCCTTCCTCACTTTTGGAATCAAACTTATCAAGGTTATTTTTGCCATTATTGTGAATAAAGCATCTACTTCCAAAACCATGGAAGTATGAGATGGTTGGTGTTCTACCATTCCATAACTCATAGGGAGTCTTGGTGTGAAATTTGTTGATGAGAGTCTTGTTTTGGACATACACAGCTGTGGTGACAGCTTCTCCCCAAAAGTATTTAGGTAGGTTGTTTTATGACAGCATAGTTCTTTCCTTCCTGAAATGGTTCTGTTTCTTTCTTCCTATGACACCATTTCTTGTGGTGTTCTAGGAGCTGAAAAGTTGTGCTCTATTCCTTTCTGATCACAGTATTCTTCAACACCAGTGTTCTCAAATTCTTTACCATGGTCAGATCTAATTTTGATGATAGATAGACCTTTTTGGTTTTGAATTTTGTTGAACAATTTGACCAAGTGATCCAAGGTTTCCCTTTTGGATTCAAGGAGGATAATCCAAGTGAATCTAGTGTAGTCATCAACTACCACTAGTGAGTATCTCTTTCCACCAAGAGATCTGGTTCTAATGGGTCCAAAGAGATCCATGTGAAGTAGTTGTAGAGGTTTTGAAGTGTCTAATCTAGTCTTTGCAGAGAAGGAGGTTTTCTTCTATTTGCCACATTGACAGGCTTTGCATAGCTTGTCCTTTTTAAAGGGAATTTTGGGTAGACCTTTGACTAGGTTGGAATTTGCTAATTTGGAAATGCTTTTGAGGTTGAGGTGAGCCAGTCTTTTGTGCCACAGCCATGACATATCAGACTGACTGTAGGATAACAGGCAGTGAGCATTGGAGGACTCCACAATTTCCAAGTTTAGACAGTAGAGATTTCCCTTTCTTGTTCCAGTGAGAATAGCTTTGTGGTTGACATCTTTGACAGTGCAATAGTTCTTTGAGCATACAACATAATATCCCTTGTCACAAATTTGACTGATGCTAATTAAATTGTGTTTGAGACCTTCTACATAAGACACATTAGTGAAAATGATGTCTTTAGTTACAAGGTTTCCTGATCCTTTGACTTTGGCTTGAGAATTATCACCAAAAGTTACATTTGGACCATTTTTGGGGATATATTGTTGCAGCCATTCTTTGTTGTAGGTCATATGTCTGCTGCATCCACTATCCAAATACCATAGTCCTTTCCTAGGTTCCTACAAAACAGAAATAAAATTTATGGTACCCTTTTATTCTTTTTGGGTCCAAACGATTAGACATTCTTTGGTACCCTAGCTTTGTTCATTGCCCTTTTTCCAAAAAACTGGTTTAGGGTATTGTAATATCCCATGATTTGCATCATATAAGGTGTGAGAGCAGTAGGTTGGGATTGGTTGAAAAAATGGTTTGGAGAGAAGGATTGGTTGTGGTTATGGTAAAACTGAGTCTGGCTATGAAAGTTGTTTGAGTGAGATGATCTTGGCTAGTTATTTTGACTGGCATGGCTTTTTCCATTTGAGTACTGCCAGTTGGGTTTTTACTGTTTGGAGTATGTGTGATGGTTATAAAATCTTTGCTGTCTTGGTGATCTCTGATGTCCATCAAATCTTTGCTGTCTTGGGAATCTTGGTTGTCTAGAAAATCTTTGCTGTCCAGTAGATTTTTGCTGATTGTTCTTCATTTGCTCTTTGGTTCCTTTTCTTTGCCAGATGTATTTGTTTTTATTTGCTTGTTTTTCTTTCCCTTTAGGTTGACTTGAGCTTGCTTCATAGGTTTCATTGATTTGACTTGAGCTTGCTTCATTGGTTTCATTGATTTCTCTTTGTTTCTTTGAGTCCTCTTTGGTTTGAATGGGATAGACATTTTGCTGGGTTTTGACATAGTTCATGCTTTCAAGAACCATCCTATCAATAGCCTTTTCATCAGTGGGAGGGGTGTATGATTTCAGAGTGGGATTTTGGGCTCCAATTCCTGACTTGTCACTATGATGTCTTTAGTTGTAACTGAACACTGACAGAGCCTCTCCTGATTTGTTCCAGGACTCAATCTTCTTTTTAAGAGCTTCATTTTCTTTTTCAAGATTGATGGTGTTTTGGTTGTTTTCAAGAGATCTTGAATTCTCAGCTGTCAGCTCACAATTTGTCTTTTTAAGCATAAGACATTGCTCTTTTAACACCCTTGGTTGGCTCTCTCTAGGCTTTCAATGGTTTTGCTTTGGGAAAGGTTGTTAGTGAGCAATGAAAAAAAAGCTAGTTTGGTTTCTCTTTATTTGAATTAAGAGAGTGCTAACTAATTATTTAAATTCTTCAATATTTAAAGAGTTAAAATTGGGTACCTGTTTTAATTCTTCAGCAACAGCCAATGCTTCAAGGTCTTCTTCACTATCTGATTATTCATCATCTCCTGCCATTAGGTATATCATTGCTTCTTCTCCTTCACTGTCAGAGTCACTGGAGTCAAATTCTTAATCACTGAATTTTGATGAGTCTGCAATCATTACTTGTTCTTTGTTTTTCTCATTCTTCCTTTTGGAGCAGTTGTAGCAGCTGCATCTGGAACTGTGAATAATTTCTTTTGAGTAGGTGAGTTTCTTAGCTGTTTGATTTTCCTTAGGTTTCTTTGGTTCAGGACATTCAGATGAGTAGTGACCAAGTTTTTTACAGTTGAAGCATTCAATTTTCTTTTTATGGTTTTCTTGATCAGATGTGGATGGATTGTAGCTTCTCTCAAATGTTTTCTTGTGAGTTCTCATGGCATTTCTGACAGCCATGGATATGAGACTTGGTAGGTCTCCTTGTGAGATGTGGTTGTTTGAGGGGTGGTTTACTTTCTGAAGGGAGATGAGAACCATGGAGTCAATATCTTGTTGAGTAATGGGTTTGTGAGTTGTTTCCTGGGCAGCCAAGGCAAGAGTTTGTGATATAGAAGGAACAGGTTGAATTTTTATCATTCCTTCTAGTTCATAGCCTCAAGCTTCCCAAAGTATTGCACAATAGTCATGGTGCTCCATTCTGCACCTTCTCTTATAGGTAAGGATACCTTCTCATATTCTTGGGGAAGATTGGAATATATTTTCAGGCATAGGTCTTGGTTCTCAAAGGTTTTTCCATAGTCAGCAATGGATCTAACAAGGTCTTCAAACCTTGGTCTAGCAGCACTGACCTTTTCACCAGGGTAGAACTTAAAGTTGTCTAGTTCTCTAAGCAGATTGTACAGGTTTTGGGTTCTAACACTAGTGTGTTTCTGGAATTTGGTATGGATGAGTTCCCAGGTTGATTTTGCAGTTGGTTCTTTAGCAATTTCTTGTGCTAAAGAGTCATTCACACTCTTTTGAAGTATGTTTTTGACTTTAAGGTTGGCACTAATTAGTTGCCTTTCATATTCAGTCCAGTTTTCTGGAGATTTCATTTTGCTGGCTCCACCATTTGAATATGGTTGGATTGGATAGGTGACTTCATTTTCTAAGGCATACCATTTCCATATACTATTTGCATCAAGATAGGTTTTGATTTTTGATGCATAAATTTCAAAAGATCCACAGTCATCAATGTGTGGACTGTCTTTCTCATTATTTCTTCTTGGTTGAGACATGGTGGGTTGAGAGAGGTTCCTTCACAAGTTGTTAGACTTTTGGTGGTGAAGATAAGCTCTGATACCAATTAAAAGGTCATGTTTACTTGATCAACTAAAATAAGATCAGATAGTTAAGCTTTGGCAGCTAAGGTGAATTCTTAGCTGCCAGATATTAACTGATTAGATAACAAGAGTATAATGTGCAGTGGAATAAATAGAGTGAAATAATGTAAAGACAAAGTGATTAGTGAGTGTGTGAGAGTGTGTGTGTGTGATAATACCAAATGACACAAGGGTTTAAAGTGGTTCAGAGTTCACTCCTCCTACGTCCACTCTCACTGTCAATCTTGACAAGTGAGCTCAATCCAATATACTCTAGATTCCTTTAAGAGTTACAAGATTGATTAGGCAAGTTCCTTGAACTTCCTCTTCCTAATTAGTACAGTCAATTAGGGATTTGCTTGTTATGAAGCAAATTACACAATACTCCCTTAAAGTACAGTCTTAAATGGTTTACAATATTGTTTATACACTTGAAGTGCAGTCTCAAGTGTCTGAAGTTGTTTTGATGATATTTTGCAGGTTTACAGGTATGTAAGGGTGTGAGAAAGGTTGCAAAGGTTGTGGGTGGAAGGGCACGAGCTTCAGTCAAGGAGGCTTCCTTTTATAAGCTGAGATATAGCCGTTGGGGAGACAATGCAGTAAATGAATGTGGGTGGAATAGTGTTTGCATTTAGAGCATTGTTGACTGGATAAGAACAGGCTGTAATTTGCAACCCTTGTGCAGAGGATCTTCATGGAGATGACATGGCAATGTTTGTTGAGAGTTTTGGGCAAAGCACATCTTGGTCATCACAGAGACAAATCATTGCTGTTGGCTTTGAAGATCATAGCTGTCAGAGAGATGAGTTCTCTGCTGTTGAGATTCTTAGTTGTCTGGCTTAGCTATTAGATCTAGATGAGTAGGGGTCAAGGTTTGAGGTAGATGACATGTAATGATCTCTTTTGTAATTAAATACATTTGAATTATTTGATTGGTCTTTATTGATCATTGTTGTCAGGTTGATTTATAAGAGCAGGTTAAGTCTTGGCTGTCCACACTACCAGAAAAAGGTCATTTAGCGACGGAAATTTCCGTCGCTAAAATTAAAATTCCGTCGCTAAAAATAATCAGCGACGGAAAAATTCCGTCGGTGGTCCGCCGCTACCAGCCCGTCGCAGTGCTCCGGCGGGTCAATTTCCGCCGCTATTTTTTTCTTTTACCGACGGAATTTAATTCCGCCGGTGAATTAATGGTTCTGGCCTGACGGAAATATCCGCCGCTATATTAATTTAATTTAATTAAATATTCATTTCAGCGGCGGAAATTTCCGTCGCTGTAATAAAAATTAATTTAATTAAATTAATTTCAGCGGCGGAAATTTCCGTCGCTGTAATAAAATTTAAATTGAAATTAAATTATTTCACGGCGGAAAATACCGTCATTGAAATTATTTAATTTTAATTTAAATTTTATTACGACGGAATTTTCCGGTGCAATCAAAAATTAAATAAAAATTAAATGATTATAGCGTCGGAAATTCCGTCAGTGAAATTAATTTAATTAAATTAATTTTATTACGACGGAAATTTCCGCAATTGAAATTAATTTATTTAATTAATTTTTCTTTCGGCATAATTTCGGCTGACGGAAAATTAGTCGGCCGATTCTGAAATAAATTAAAAAAATATTTTAAAATATCAAAAACCAAAATTTTTTGTACACGATATAACATTTCAATTTCTAAAACTAAAACTATAAAAACTAAAATTCAAATACCCGGCGTACCAAATAAAAACTAAATACCACCGTACCAATTCGGGAGGGGAGAGGGGAGGGGGATAGGGGGATAGGGGGAGAGGGGGGAAGGGGGAAGGGGGAGGGGGGGAGAGGGGTGGAGCGGGGGAGGGGGAGAGGGGTGGAGCGGGGGAGGGGAGAGGCGGGGAGGGGCTCCGCGGGTACCAAATGTCTCAAATGTTTACAAACAAGTATAAATTAATACAACAATGTCTAAAAAAGTCCGCAATCAACCTGGGGGACGCCGGGAATTATCACGGGAGTCCGGGCCGAGACGAGCCATCAACGCGCAGCCAATTGTCTACGGAGTCTGCTGCATGGCGTCGATCGTTCTCCTCCCCGCATCTCGCGTCTAACCGCGTACGAAAGCATCCGCAAAGCTTTGCCCGCTCGCGTCTCTCCTCCTCCAACGCGGCCTCCAGTGTCGACCCTCGGATCATGAAACATGGGGTGGTCAACATTTCTCCGACGGCCGGTCGGCCGTCGACGGGCATTGCCGCCCGTAATCCCCGTCCACAACACTCGGGCTCCTCTCCTTGGATGTCCACTCGAGAGGTGACCTCGCCAAACATCAGGCACGAAGGGGACGGGCTCGCGGGAGGCGTTCCTTCGGAACAACGGCGGCTTGATATACGGCTGAAAAATAAAACAAACAATTATAATCATATACACAATGTAAGGTACATAAATAAATTTACATATTCAAAATCAAGTCATTTAATGGTAGTTTACTTACAAAGGCGTAGCTTGGATCGATCGTCAACCCATTGCGGAGGTTGATCGGGCGCCGTAGAATTCCGAATATGGAGGCTAGCGTAAACATCCACAAAAGTGATATTCGGACCATACTCCCTTTCCTATAAATAAAATAAGCGAGATTATTACTTTGAAATTGTATATATAAATGCAACATTTAAAGCGATTTAAAAGCATGCATACACTACATTTACACTAAAACTATGGATTTCATAGCATCAACATTGGCTCCCGGCTAACATACGTACATAAACCTATTTAAAAGCATCCATACACTACTACATTTAAATTAACATACATACCATGCGGTCGTGATGCTCGGCGACCGTGAGCGTCCCCGGTATGCAACGCCGCCGACCCCGAGGAGCTGCTCTATTGGCCTTGGCTGTTCGGATACGGCCTTCGCGCAGCGGC
The DNA here is from genome assembly GCA_022495995.1 of Adenophora triphylla var. japonica. NCBI lineage: Eukaryota > Viridiplantae > Streptophyta > Magnoliopsida > Asterales > Campanulaceae > Adenophora > Adenophora triphylla. The sequence goes on along the minus strand of JAFEMH010006356.1, from coordinate 118,987 downwards.
GACCCCAATATTCGCAAAATTGAGCAAACACCTCAACGGTCATAAAAAGTAGGACACAAGGGCCGCTGTCCCGCCGCGAGCCGAGCAAGTATAATAATTTCTCTTCGTGGTACCTATAAAAAATATGAATATCTTGTAAACATATAATGATGACATTATAAAATTAAAAGAGTATAATCATTGTTAATTAAACTAATTAAGGATAGATAAAAGTATTTACAAATAAAATCCTTAAACGGACTTGTGAGCACACTTTCAAAGAAAACATATCTAGCCGTCGCCTCGATGTACGGATCCCAATAATATTTAGCCTACAACATATAATGATAACATTACAAAACTAAAAGAGTATAATCATTATTAATTATAACATTTTAATAACAAACTAACATTTAAGTTTTAAATAAAAACCATTAACACATTACCCTAAACTCATCCCACGCATCCTCCTTCGCCTCTGTGGCAATTTTTGATTGGGCCAAAAATCGGTCATTTTCCGAGACCGCGCATGTGCCCAGATCTTAGTGCCAGTGGTGGGGTATCCACCTACCCACCTCGCCAAGTATATTTATACAATAACATTTTAACTTAAATAATGAATTATATATAAAGCAAAAAGGAACCAACTTATATCAAATTAATGAAGAGTTACTTACCGGTCATAAAGTGCCGAGATCCTGGACATATATCCTCCCTCGGAATCTACGGTAGTGCGAGTATCCAGGCCGAGAGGTGGAGCTGAGCTAAATCGCCCGAGTGAGGGGTCAACACCATCGCTACCGGGACAGGGACGGTTGCGTCCCAAGTAATCAAAGTGTAAATGGGCTTGGTCCTCTTACCCCCTTTCTACTAGAACTCATCTCTGTACTACAAGTAAAAATATTAAAATATACAACTTTAACAATAGGAAACAATATATTCACAATACATCTAAAACTTTAAAGTTCTAATAATCTAAAGCATTCACAATACATATAAAACTTTAAACTATTAATAATATAAAGCATTCACAATACATATAAAACTTTAAAGTTCTAATAATCTAAAGCATTCACAATATATATAAAACGACGGATATTAAAAATAATCTAAAGCATTCACATATACATATGAAACTTTAAAGTTCTAATAATCTAAAGCATTCACAATACATATAAAACTTTAAAGTTCTAATAATCTAAAGCATTCACAATACAATTTTAAACTTTAAACTATTATTAATCTTCGTCCCCATCATCATCATTTGGACTACGAATTACTACAAAACTCGAGTTCTTCATCTTCGTCTTCGGACTACGATGAATCAAACTCGGTTCCTCTTCCTCTTCCTCTTCCTCTTCCTCTTCCTCTTCCTCTTCCTCTCGATTCATCAATATCAATGTGCGCGAGATGACCCGAACGAGGCGGGGAGTTGGCAAATTCATTTGGTAAGATATCCTCCTCGGGTTCATCAACATTTTGAGGAATATGAGTGACATCATCTAATGGATGATTAGGCGATGAAACGTTAGGTGGCACCGGCATTTCATCCTCTTGATAGGGTGCTTCTAATGACGACTACGTAGTTGTCGACGAGGGTAGGTTGTCAATCATGCTCCTAGCCTTGGTCATCCAAACAGCCCACAATCCGTCGGGTCGCGGACGAGGGTAGGGAGTCATGTATACCTGTTGGTCATCCCAAAGTTTCTCAAGTCTTGGAGCCGGGATCTGGATGCATCAGGTTTATTATTATTATGATTATTATTATTATTATTATTATTATTATTATTATTATTATTATTATTATTATTATTATTATTATTATTATTATTATTATTATTATTATTATTATTATTATTATTAATAGCGGCGGAAATTTCCCTATACGCCTATGCCCTATACCATATACCATATACCCTATACCCTATACCACTATACCCTATACCCTATACCTATGCCCTACGCCTCTATGCCCTATGCTCCTATGCCTCTATGCCCTATGCCCTACGCCTCTATGCCCTACATGCCCTATGCCTCATTGCATACCCTGCCACTATGCCCTATACCCTATGCCCTATGCCACGCCACTTATGCCCTATGCCACCATGCCACCATGCCCTACGCCTTATGCCACTGCCACATGCCCTGCCACATACCCTATGCCACATACCACTATGCCCTATAACATGCCTACATGCCCCTGTGCCCTATACCCTATGCCCTACCTTGCCACTATGCCCCTATACCCTATACCCTATGCCACCCTATACCCATGCCTATACCCTATGCCTATACCCTATGCCCATGCCACATGCGCCCTACGCCCTCATGCCTGTGCCCTATGCCACATACCCTATGCCCTATACCACATGCCTATGCCTATGCCACATCTTTTATACCCTATGCCACATGCTATACCCTATACCCTGACACCCTATACCCTATACCCTATACCCTATACCCTATACCCTATACCCTATACCCTATACCACATGCCCTATACCCTACGCCTCTATGGCGCCTCATGCCTACCCTTGCGCCCTATACCCTATGCCCTATGCTACGCACATTACGCCCTAATTTATGCCCTATACCCCACGCCCTATGCCTATACGCCCTACGCCCTATACCCCTATGCCATACCCTATACCCCTATGCCCTGGCCGCGCTGCATGCCACTACGCCTCTATACCCTATACCTATACCCCTATACCTATACCCTATACCACTATGCCCTATACGCCACACATGCCCTATGTGTCATGCCACTGTGCCTACATGCCTATGCCACATACCTGTCTTGCTATGCCCTATGCCCCCTATGCCCTATACCACATGCTCCCTATACCCTATGCCTATGCCCATATACCTGTGCCACATGCACCTATGCCTCATATATGCCACATGCCACTACCTATGCCTATACCCTATACCCTATACCACTATATACCCTATACCCTATACCCTATACCCTTTACCTATACCCTATACCACTATACCCTATACCCTATACCCACCCACTAATTTTCTATACCTCGCATCATGCCACTAGCGCCTCATGCCCTATACCCTATGCCCTATACTCCTATACCCTATACCCTACACCCTATAACATATGCCCTATACCCTATGCCCTATACCCTGCGCTCTATACCACATACCCTGCCACATACCCTACGCCCTATAATTCTATGCAATTATACCCTATACCCTATACCCTACGCCTTGCCTTCTATACCCTATGCCACTATGCCACTGCCATGCATGCCCTATACCCTATGCCTCATGTGCCCCTATGCCCTATGCCACCCTATGCCCTATGCCACATACCTATGCTATGCCTCCTATGCCCTATATGCCACATGCCTATACCACATGCCCTATACCTATACCTATGCCCTATACCCTATGCCTATGCCCTATACCCTATGCCCTATGCCTATGCCTATACCCTGCCTATACCTATGCCTATACCCTATACATGCCTATACCCTATACCCTATGCCCTATACCCTATGCCCTATGCCCTGCCCTATGCCTATACCTATGCCACATACCCTATGCCTACACTATACCTATGCCTATACCCTATGCCCTATACATGCCTATACCCTATACCCTATACCTATGCCTATACCCCACATGCCTATGCCCTATGCCCTATGCCCTATACCTATACTATGCCTACCTATGCCCTATACCCTATGCCCTATGCCTATGCCTATGCCTACTATGCCACATGCCCTATACCACTATGCCTATACCTGCCTATGCCACATGCCCTATGCCCTATACATGCCCTATGCCCTATACCCTATGCCCTATACCACATACCTATGCCCTATACCCTATATGCCTATACCCTATACCCTATACTATGCCACATACCTATACCTATACCTATGCCTATGCCCTATACCACATGCCTATGCCCTATACCCTATGCCCTATGCCACTATACCCTATGCCCTATACCCTATGCCCTATGCCTATATACATGCCTATACATACCACATGCCTATACCACATGCCTATGCCACATGCCTACATGCCATGCCTATGCCCTATACCCTATGCCTACGCCACATACCCTATATGCCTATACCCTACCTATACCCTATCGCACGCCTATGCCACATACCTATGCCTATGCCACACATGCCTATGCCCTATACCCTATGCCCCTATACCCTATGCCACTATACGCTACTATGCCACATACCCTATGCCTATACCCTATACCCTATACCCATGCCTACGCCTCTATACCCTATGCCCTATACCTATGCCCATACCCTATACCCTATACATGCCCATGCCTATGCCACTATGCCTATACTATGCCACATACCCACATGCCTATACCCTATACATGCCATGCCACTATACCCTATACCTATACCACATACTATACCCTATACCCTATGCCCTTAGGGTTTAGGGTTTAGGGTTTAGGGTTTAGGGTTTAGGGTTTAGACAACACTCTGGAGATTATTGTCTCATAAGTCATAACTAATTAAGATATCCAGAAAATAAAGACCCACATCATTACTGCTGAGCACACTGCACTCTCTGGCCCCACCACCGTGCATGTCATCATCTACATCGTAAGCTTCAATGTTGACATCGTGAAGGGTTGTCTCCTCGCACTCATCCAAGCTCCATATACGTCTTCTGCGATGAAGGCTTAGGAGCGGCACGACACCCTCTAGGGCCTTGCATTGCTCGGAAGTCAAGGAATCTGGGAAGTCGACCGAGAAATGGATGTATAATTTGCCCCTCATGAATGGTCTTTGGTACATTGGCATCCCTTCTTCATTTATTGCCTTGAATTGATCTGGCTTAACAACTTCTCCAGGTTGGGATTTGATGAGGAGCTGCCTGTTATCTAGATGAGTCAAGATAAATTGGAAGCCACATAATGCCTCGCATGAGGGTCAACGCGTGCTCAACAAATATGTCATCACCCTTTCGCTTGAACTTTGGGTGCTCTTTCTATTGTAGTACAAAGACTATGTCTCCAGTAAGAGTGTCAGGGTATAGGGTGTATAGGGTATAGGGTTTAGGGTTTAGGGTTTAGGGTTTAGGGTTTAGGGGTTAGGGTTTAGGGGTTAGGGTTTAGGGTTTAGGGTTTAGTGGTTTATGGTTTAGGGTTTAGGGGTTAGGGGTTAGGATATAAGAATTGCAAGGGTTCTTGTAGCTATTCCCAAATTGGTAAATTGCATACAATTTTAAAATTTTTATCCAAAATAAAACAAAAACAAGATTAGTCCAAAATTAGGAAACTAACCAACTATTAGACAACACTCTGGAGATTATTGTCTCATAAGTCGAACCCGCATTCCCGGACATGTAAGGCGGGAAGGGAGAGAATTGAAATGTGGAATTACTTGAAATTAAAGATGAAATAGCACCGGGGTAAGAGCGGCTCGATATTTGTTTTTTTCAAATTCAATTCTTTGGAGAGAGATAGAGAGAGAGAGGATGGGAGTGAGGGATTTAGAGGCTAGGTGTACGATTAATTTGGTTTGAAAGTTTGAATTGGATTATCCGCTTGTTGTTCGTTCGGAAATTTTGAAATTTTAAATGAGCGCCGATAAGAGTGTCGGAGCTTCATCGGCTTCTCACAGGGAATGTAATTTTCTGTCCATTTTGCATACCCTTCTCCACAACCACTTCCAAGACCTTCTTCTCTGTACAACCATTTCGCCCTTGCATTGTGGGCGGCGGTCTTTCTCTGGAAATTTTGAATTTTTTTTTTATTAAACCCCGGCGGAATATTTCCGTCGCTGATAAATAAAAAATTATTAAATTATCAGCGGCGGAAATATTCCGTCGGTGTTTATTAAAAAAAAAAAAAAACCATTTAATTTCACCGGCGGAATAATTCGTCATTGTTAAAAGATTTAGCGGCGGAATTTTCCGTCGGTAAATCAACCGCCAAATTAGCGGCGGAAATAAACGAATATTCGAGGAATATTCTTTTTAGCGGCGGAATTTAGCGGCGGAATTAAATTCCGTCGCTAAATTTGACGCCAAAATAATTCCGACGCTAAATACTATATTCCGTCGCTAAATAGCGACGGAATCTTTCCGTCGCTGTTTTTTCCGTCGCTAAATGACCTGTTTCTGGTAGTGCCAATGTCCATTGAGTGTATCTTGGCTGTCAGATAACATTGGATATGTTGATCCAACTCTGTATAGATCCATGATAGGTAGTCAACTTTATCTTACTGCCAGTCGTCCCGACATTATGTTCAACGTAGGTGTGTGTGTGCTAGATATCAGTCTAATCCTAAAATTTCTCACCTAAATAATGTTAAGAAAATCATCAAATATGTTTCCGGGACTAGTGAATTAGGAATTTGGTTCACTAAAGACACTAATACCAATTTAGTTGGGTTTAGAGATTCTGACTGGGCAGGGGATATAGATGTTAGAAAAAGTACAAATGGAGGTTGTTTTTTCTTAGGTAATAACCTAGTGTCATGGTACAGTCGCAAGCAAAATTGTGTCTCTCTCGACTGCTGAATCTGAACATGTAGCAGCCGGAAGTTATTGTTCACAGTTAATATGGTTAAAACATATGCTTGATGACTATGGTCTTGATAGTAATATTTTGACCATGTATTGTGACAATTTAAGTGCAATTAATATTTCCAAAAATCATGTACAACACTCTCGCACAAAACATATAGATATCTGCCATCACTTTTTGAGAGATTTAGTTGAAAAGGACTTAATCCAAATAGAGCATATTGATACCAAACATCAACTTGTTGATATTTTGACTAAAGCCCTTGACCATGAGAGATTTTCAAGTTTGAAAAAATCTCTTGGTCTATGCTTTTTATAAACTGTTGTCTCAAGGTGTTTCCGTCTGTGTTGCCAACACAGACAGCAACACTGTGTACAATATATATAAAAAAAATATATTTATTGTTTAATCCAAATGGGTGGCATTTACTGACTTTTTGTTCTAGTATGGGTATATGTTTAAGGTAAACTTTTTGATAAATTCCCCTTTGTGCTTAAAGTGACAAAGTCGCTTAATATATTGTTGATATTTAAAAAGGTAAATGTTGTTGAAATACTCCTAAAATAACTCGGGACACGGCGTTCGCTGCGACGATGCTTCCTTGCCAAAACGGGAGTATAATGTATTTGTTTTATACTCAATATTAAGGACATGGAGCTCGCTACTACAGTGTGCCCTACTTAAAAGATATAAAACTTAATACATATGACTTTAAACTTTAATAAAAAAATTCGGGGCACGGAGCTCGCTACTACAATGCTTCCTTGTAAATGAAATAAGTATAAAGTTTGCTTAAAATTACCCCAGGAATTGTGTATTAAAAGTTCATATATGTCAATAATATCAAGGGAATTTTTATTCAAATATGTTGTCGTATGTGTTATCCAACATTGCTAGCAACACATTAGTAGATGCTACATTATTTTTTTTATTTTCTTGTTTTTATTTTCGGATTTTTATTTAATTAAATTTTGAATTTCAAAAAGTCTATATTCTTAAATTTAGAGTTTGTGAAATTCAAAAGGTTTTTAATAAAAATCCTTAAATTTTCTCTAGCTAAATGTAATTATGAAATGTCTATTATTTTGAAGTTCAATTTCATTTGAACTTAATTTTCAAAATTGAAAATCCAAAATCTTTAGATATTTCAGTAAATTATTTTTAGTTATTTCTTTAAAAAAAATTGAAAAATTGGTGGATTAAATCGGTTGTGTGTGTTTAAGATAGGGATAAATATTAGTTGGTTATTAAGTTGTCAAATCACGTGTGTTTAAGATAGGGATAAATATTAGTTGGTTATTAAGTTGTCAAATCACCTATTATTACTCCCTATTCACCCTTAATTGCCCACCTTCTTCCTGAATCCTCTCCTTCTATTGAGCTTACATTGGTCATCCCTAAGAAAACAAGGAAGAGAAAAGAGGTTGACATCCCTTCTAGGGCTAGGTATGGTGATGATAAGCGTAAATCTGAGCGTATCAAGACAATGTCGAGACCAAAGGTCCTCTCCAACATGCCTGAAGATCCTGTGGAGATTTTGGATGATGAATCAAGTGCATCCTTGGAGATTTCGTCCGAGGAGGGTTCGGATGAAAATTTTAAAGCAAGCGAAGAAAAACCCTCCTCCTTTGATGATGATGCTTGGTTGGAGGATGAGTTTGAGGAACCACTAGCTCGAGCCCAACAAAGATTGGTAAAAAAACAAGGACTCAACAAAGTGTTGTCTCAAGTGTTGCCGCCCACAACACATGCTGCAACAACAACAACACAGATAACCACACCTTCCACCTCTCCCACAAAATATCCTAAGGTATCTCCTACTCCTTCTTCAGACTCTAGAATTTATCATGAGTCCTTTGGCTTTTATGAACTTCCTTTTCTATCTGAAGAATTTTATAGTGAATCAAATTTGGACAAATGGGTCCAAGATTCAGAGAAAAGGATCCTAAATGAGAGGAATATTGATGTTGTTAAGTTCAAAAGCTTTGGGATTTATCAATTTTTGGAGGATAGGAATTTCTTGCCTATGGTTACTAAAGTCTTTAAGTATGTTGAGAGTGTGGTGAGGAATTATTATGCACATTTGCGTGAGGATATTGATGATAGAAACACTCCCCATTATGGGAAAATATTTATGAGGGGAACCATATTTGACTTCAATCCTTCCATTATCAATAGATCCTATGGTCTTTCGAATGTGGATGATGAGAGTGTGAGTATTGAGCCTAATACCTTGGCTAGCTATCTCACATATATGTGGGAGAGTAACTGTTTGGATTGATCATTTTAGAGCTACCCATCTCACATCTATGTTTTGTGTTCTTCATAAACTTTGCATTACAAATTGGCTTCCAACCGCCAATGAGAACACCATTACCCTAGAACAAGCCACTTTATTGTATAAGTTGGGTAATAAACAGAGAGTGAATTTTGAGAGAGTGGTTTTCACTCGCTTAGCAGCTTGGGCAAAGAAGAAGAAAGCCTCCTCATATCTCTTTTCATCCCCCATCTTTAATGTCCTTATCTTTCAATCCCTAACCCTTTGGAATGCTGACTACTACACTGAAAGCCCAGTCTATTACAAGATCAACAATCATTTCATTGAGGGAGATAGACACAAGATCTCCCTTGGGTTTCAGCTATTGCCGCACCACCTGCTGCTGCTCCAATTGTTGCCCCAAGTGTTGTGCCGAGTGAAGGCAACACTCAAGGCAACACTCCGCCGGTTATGATTGATGCTTCTATTATACTTAATTTTTTCCACAGGCAAATGAAGCACATAGACTCTTTAATGCATGGGTGCCTGGAGATGCAAGCAGATATGGAACAGATGGTGGATTTGATTTCTTCCAAAACAGGGTGATATCAAAGGCGTGATGTTGATGATTCAACCAAAGCTGGTCCGAGTGGTGCTAGGCTGAAGGGGATGAAGAAGAACCAAGGGCTGATCCAACCGAAGATTGAATATGGCTAAAAGTTTCTAGAATTTGTGGTATTTCAAAAACAATGCTTATTTGTTGGTTTGTTGTTTTAAAACAATTTCTGTTTTAATTAGTTTGAAGGGTTTTTTTGTTGAAAACTTTTAAACCTTGGGATGTTAGTGGTTAGTTTATAATATTCTTGGTTTGGTTTGATTTCAAATCTTTGATTAAGGGGGAGATATAATTTGTATTCTTGACTAACATTCGCATGCAGGAACATCACTTTGTATTTTTGTGTAACTAAGGGGGAGAAATGTGTAACTAAGGGGGAGATTGTTAGTGTCACACCATGTGTTGCCATGTGTGTTGTCTCCAGTGTTGCTACACATGGTGTTGCATCATGTATTGCCATTGTGTTGGCAATTTAATATGAGTATAGTTACTACATATTCATAAATAACAAAGTGATAAATAATTATTATATATATTTTGTTAGTTTGTTTGGTTTGTAGTTGAACAGGTCAAGGAAATGGAGCTAGCGTGATTTACGTGAAGAGAAGAAGTTACACATAAAATCTATATTTATGTGTAAATGTGAAACCAAGTAAACATAGTATGATGTTATCTACTAGGGGGAACTGAAGATAAGGAGTACAAGACAGCTACAGCTTGGCAGTTTAAGTGGAGAAGCCTAGAAGACGTAGTCTTCTACAAAAAAGAAAAGTGGAGCTAAAATGAAGGGATATTCACATGGCTGATTTTCTGGACAGTTGGAGTAGGCTCCAAGTTCTAGGAGCCTATAAATAGTGCAAGCATTCGACATCAACAATTACCCAATTCAGAAGTTGAGATTTGCACAAGATAGAACACGCCTCTCAGTGTTGTCCCATGTGTTGATAACACACTGTCCAACACCAGTTGGTTTCCGTGAGTAACCTTCATTCCTTGAGTGTTTCCGAGTGTTAGATAGTGAGTGATTGTAAGAGAGTGTTTTAGAATAGTTGTTCCACTATACATATGATTGAAAATCATTAGGGAACTTTTGACCTTGTACCTAAAGTTTATTATTAAGAAAGGTCTTGCCCTCCTGGCACCCATCAAGTTATATATTCATTTATATATATAACTTGATAAAAATCTATTCTCTTATATTTCTTTTATTATTTCTGTTGCCTTTAAAATATCTCAATTATTCTATTTTTGAATTGGTGTGAGTTGTGTTGTTATTAGTGTTGTCAATACTATTAACAACACTTGTGAGTTTCGTCTCACTTTTCTAGGTCATTGACAATTTCATAAATGATGTCTATTCATTTATAGTATATATAAAGCCAATGGGAATGGAATAAAGTTGAGTATGTCGATATCTAGATAAAGCCAACACCATCTTTATCATTGAGCTTATTCAATCATCTTTTTTTTTTTTTTCATTTGATTGATTCTTGACAGCCAGATTTTTTTAAATGATGTCTATTCATTTATAGTATATATAAAGCCAATGGGAATGGAATAAAGTTGAGGATGTTCACATCTTTATCATTGAGCATATTCAACCATTCATAAATCTAACTCTTTGTGCCTGAGCTCTTTGCCTTAGCAAACAAGATCAGGGCAGTATGGTTGACCCCATTCCAGCAAGTTGGAAGAGGCTATGGGATCAATGGGACCTTCGATGGTTCATAATCTTGAGTCTCTCATTGCAATCCATTCTGATTTTGTTCTCACCACTCAGAAAACGAACATCAAGCAATTGGATTATCATGCCTCTTTGGTCGTCCTACTTGCTTGCAGATTGGGCTGCAAACTTTGCAGTTGGACTGATCTCCAACAGTCAAGGCGAAGGTTCAACTGACAATAATGACCTCCTCGCTTTCTGGGCACCATTCCTTTTGGTCCACCTAGGCGGGCCCGACACCATTACTGCATTTGCCTTGGAAGATAACGAGCTGTGGCTAAGGCACTTGTTTGGCCTTGTATTTCAGTGCATTGCTGCAGTTTGTCTTTCTTCTCTCTCTCCCGAGAAACAAGCTTTGGATACCAACATTACTTATGTTCATAAGGAATCGTTCAAAGATGCCAAATTAAAGTACCTTATTATTATTTATTAAAAAAAAAAGTTGACGTACATTAGAATTTAACAAATTAATTAGTTCAGATACATCCACTAGAAGTGCATCATAATTAGTTGTCCTTAAAATATATATCATGTTCAAATTGATGTGATAATGTAGAGAGAGAGAGAGAGGATGGAAAGCATTCATCATTTTAGCCATTCTAAACATCCATTGTTCCTCAAAAAATTTGGTGAGAATGATGATGATGATGAGGAGGAGGAGGAGGAGGAGGAGGAGGAGGAATTTGTGTATTACGGGTGTCAAGAACAAATCACAGAGAAAGACAACTATTATATGTTGAGAAAATATTTTAATTACACGGATTATTTATAGCCAACACCTACGTCTTTAAATAATTGTCCAAAGTTCATACTAAGGGCTATTTTGAAAATGTGTGCTTTTATACATTTTAATGGCAAAAATATATAAATATTCTTGTTATTTACTTTCTAAACATTTAATTTTTATTATAACTATAATAAATTGAATAGCAAAAAATAATGTTAAAAAAGCGTTTAAGTACAAAGTTTTTCACAAAAAAAAAAAAAACATTCATATTAAAACAAAAATATCTTGTATTTGAACATTAATTCACAGACAGAGTGAGTAATTATATTTTATTTAGTAACTCTTTTCATATTGTAAGTTTTTTTTTCTGTACCCATACAATTTATATCTTTTTTTAATTTATTTATATTTTATATCTTTTTTAATTTATTTATGTCCCCCACAATTTTTTGTCTGCAGCAAAATAATAATAGTAATAGTAATAATAAAAATAATAATAGTGATAATATCTTAAAAGCAGGATCAATTATCTTAGTTTGAAGGTAACATTCCATTTTTCAACTTGGAAAATACTCCATAGATAAAACTATACAGAAGCAGAAAGCTAAAAACCAAGCACTTTAATCTTTAATGTGCCCACTTCCCTTTCATCTTTTACTTTATCTGTTGTTCTCTGCTCAAAGCTTTAATTAGCCAACCTGTCTTCCTTTAGGTTCAAGCTTGGTATAACCTCCTACTTGAGACATCCCCCAAACTCCTTTATTATGATTTACAATACTGATGTTATTACTGGTGAAAATATGCTGTTTTCGTCAGATGTAATCAGTTTTTTCTAAATCAACCATTCATCAATCTAACTCTTTGTGCCTGAGCTCTTTGCCTTAGCAAACAAGATCAGGGCAGTATGATTGACCCCATTCCAGCAAGTTGGAAGAGGCTATGGGATCAATGGGACCTTCGATGGTTCATAATCTTGAGTCTCTCGTTGCAATCCATTCTGATTTTGTTCTCACCACTCAGAAAACGAACATCAAGCAATTGGATTATCATGCCTCTTTGGTCGTCCTACTTGCTTGCAGATTGGGCTGCAAACTTTGCAGTTGGACTGATCTCCAACAGCCAAGGCGAAGGTTCAACTGACAATCATGACCTCCTCGCTTTCTGGGCCCCATTCCTTTTGGTCCACCTAGGCGGGCCCGACACCATTACTGCATTTGCCTTGGAAGATAACGAGCTGTGGCTAAGGCACTTGTTTGGCCTTGTATTTCAGTGCATTGCTGCAGTTTATGTCTTTCTTCTCTCTCTCCCGAGAAACAAGCTTTGGATACCAACTTTACTTATGTTCATAACAGGAATTGTTAAGTATGCTGAGCGAACACGTTCTTTGTATCTTGCTAGTGCTGATAGCTTCAAAGAATCCATGCTTACAGAACCTGATCCGGGGCCAAACTATGCAAAGCTCATGGATGAGTATTTCTCAAAGAAAGAGGCAAAACTTCCCACAAAGATTGAAATGATTCCAGAAGAGCAGGGCGTTCGATCAGCTAAAATTGCTAAACGAGCTAAGAAAGGAGAATTGACTGAGTTGGAGGTGGTGCAATATGCTTATGGCTTCTTTGATACTTTTAAAGGACTAGTAGTTGACCTCATTTTCAGCTTCCGTGAGCGGGATGAGAGCAGGGCGTTCTTCCTGAATAGAAAACCAGAAGATGCTTTCAAAGTGCTTGAGGCTGAATTGAATTTTGTTTATGAAGTTCTCTTCACAAAGTTCACTGTGGTGTACTGCCTTGCAGGATGCCTAAGCAGAATCTTTTCTCTCAGCTCTCTCTTTTCTGCACTCGGATTTTTCTATTTCACGGAGAAAGGTATTTTCAATGGCACTGATGTTAGAATTACATATAGCTTGCTTATTGGGGCCATCACCTTGGATTTGGTTGCTTTGCTTATGCTTCTTTTATCCAATTGGACCATTGTTTCTCTTAGAAAGTCCCCTGAGACCTACACTCATTCATCGTTGAATACATTTTTGAACAAGTTTATCACATTCAAGAGGCGTACCAACCTGCCTTTTGACACCTCAAAGAGACTGTGGGTAAGGTGCTTGGTATGGCCTGCCAGGGTCTTACGACGTAGGTGGTCTGAATCAATCCCTACGTATAATTTGATATATTATTGCTTGCATCCTCGTTCAAGATTCGTGGAATCAATTCTGGGGTATTTGGGACTCACAGGATTTTTTGATGACATCTCCTATGTCACACTCGAGGGATTCACTGATGACTTAAGGGACTTCATCTTTGAAGAACTGAGAACAAAATCTGATATTGCAGATGATTTGGAAACAGCAAAAGAAATAAGTTCAGCAAGAGGAGAATGGGTTCTTAAGATTGAGGATGGTTGGAGCAAATTGTTCCCTTACATTGTTGAAGTCAACTATGATGAGAGCTTGCTCTTGTGGCACATTGCGACTGAGATTTGCTACAACAAAGAACGCGAAGAAGGCATTTCTGATAGCAAGTATAGGAAGATCTCCAAGACCCTTTCGGATTACATGATATATCTACTGGTCATGAAGCCAAACATGATGTCTGCAGTAGCAGGAATCGGACAAATAAGATTCAGAGATACTTGTGCAGAGGCCAAGAAGTTCTTTGAGTTAAGAAAATCAAACAAAGAACAGATAGAAGCTTGCAAGAATATTTATGGGGTATTTACTGAGGTAAAACCCAAAAGTATTAAGGGGGATAGAAGCAAGTCTGTATTGTTTGATGGATGCAGATTGGCTAAAGAGATGATTAAAATAGAGGAGAATGATAAGAAGTTGGAGAATGGTAAGAAGTTGGATAAGTGGGAGTTAATGAGTAAGATGTGGGTGGAGTTGCTGTCTTATGCAGCTTGCCATTGCAGAGCAAATGCTCATGCACAGCAACTGAGTAGTGGCGGAGAACTCGTCACTTTGGTTTGGTTATTGATGGCACATTTTGGATTGGGTGATCAGTTTCAGATAAATGAAGGTCAGGCCAGGGCAAAATTGATTGTGGGAAAGTAGTGTTTTTTTTTAATTTTTATTGTGGAAAATAGCTTAGCTTAAATGAAAGAAATATATCATCTCTTGTGAACTCTTCTTAGTAGTATGTAAGAAATTAAGTGTATTTTCATATATTTATGCATATTAATTCTACTTTTTGTTGCCAAACATCACAAGGCAATGTTATTCATTTTTCTGAGGAATTTCTCACAAGCATCTTCCATCTTGAATCCATTGAGAAACAGATTCTGCATTGTTCCCTAGTGTCAATTTTATGTTGGGGTGTCAACCCATATTCTACATCGGCAATTGAAAATAGAATGTCTATTACTTCCTTTGTCACATTGAGATACAACTGAATCCACCAACGGCGCCACCCTCGACGCCATAATTTTCTGGCAACCCATTTCGGACCACACACAAAAAGAGCAACAACATTATTGTAGCTGTCTTAGTACACCCATACTCTGTATTGGGTGGTTGCCATGGTCTCATGAAAAAAGGAGTCCATGAGTAATCAGATCACTCATCTACCAAACGAATTAAGTTTCTGTGTTTTACTAACAGAGCGTTGTCAGAACCTCCGTCTTTCCATTGAAATAACATCTTAAGATGATATCCTATCAAAAATAATAAAAATTAAGATGATAAAACCATATAGGTAGTAATTGTTTTGGTCAATTTCTTGGTTGCTTTGAAACTGAACTTTAGTGGAATGATTTTTGGGCACAAATGGAATATAAGAATGAGAAAATTCAAGATGAAACACCAAGATGTAACGAGGAAAGCCTTTGATCAATTGATCTCCGGCACAAAACCTCAGAAGGTTTTAGGAAACCTACCTAAAATCAAATGTGTTTATAATTTTTCTTGCGTGAGTACAAACTGGAAGTATTGTGAGAGTTACAAAATTGCCATCCCCTGGCATCTATCCCTAGCTCTCTTTAAATACTCCAAAAACAAGTAACGGAAAATCCCTACAAATCCGGTGCAGTTTGCTAAAAGGAAGGAACCGTTTGCCATGACTTGATCTTCCGTTAGAAATGTGTTTGAAATAGGCTTGACTTGGTTGTTGATCTCTGTGTGATATTTATCTCCTGAAAAATAGGAACAAGTATACCTGCATCTTCGGTTTGGTTTGGTTCGGTTTGGGTCAATTTAGAGCGAACCACTAGTAATCGGTTTGAAAAAATCTCAAACTGAACCGAACCATGAAAAAATTCAAATCGAACCTTGTTTTGGTAGAAAAAACAATAACGTTGAATCTTAACTTGGTAAGTGTATGGATTTAAACAACAAGGAGGGGACTTTGGAATTCAATTAAATGGAACAAGAACACGAAAGTAAAGAGTGACACAAGGATTTTGTTAACGAGGAAAACCTTAGAGATGACAACCTCTTCGGAAAAAACCCCGGGAGTTAGGTCTCCAACCTTAAATGTTTCACTATAAGAACCGTGGTTACAAGTTTGGAAGATAATGGAGAGGTTTACAAGACGTGCGTGTGTAGAGTGATAATGAGTGTGTGTTTTTCCGTCTCCATATCCCCTTTAAATAACAAAAATTATAAACAGATAACTACTAATTCCTATAATCTCGGCATCCATGGTTATCTTCACAACGTCCAAAGACCAAGTCCACCTTGCCGTTAAAGAGAAGTTGATCGTGCTTGGTTGTATCCCGTGTTTATCTCTTCAGCTTTACTGTGAAATAATAATGAAAAATATTATATAAAATGAATAAGTAAATATTAAGTAATACTTACAATGGAATATCATCTTGACATGCAGGAGCAACTGACGATGTCACCATGCTGAAAAATACCCATAACAATTTGTCACCAAAAATATTTGTCTACCATGGAAATTGAAGAGGCAAATGTTTTTCAAAAAGTAGCCAACTGTCTTCTGCATGATTTGACAACCATAATGAAATGTGGAGTAATTGGACGGTTGGGGAGTTTAATTAGGAAAAAGCAGTTTTTTGAAAAAAGAACCCTCTTTGATTTAAACAACCGCTTGGTTGTTTAAAAAGCTTCTAAACCCTTCCATTTGTTTCTCCTCACGATGGCACTCTCTGTAAGGTAACTTCTCCGTTCCTTCTCTCTTTCCTGGACTCCATTATTTTTGTTCTTGCTTGCTTGTTACCATGGGTAGGACTAGATGGAAGATGGAGTTCCTCCAAGGCTAAGAGTGCGCCACCCCCACAAGATCCCATAGAAGTTGATTTTGAGGATTTCGAATGTGAGAACCTCCTTGCTAAGCCAAACGAGGAGACATGTGTGTTCAGCGACACCCAGATTGAGTCGCTGAAACGGCAATGTTGCTTCCCGGAAGGTGCCATCTTTCACCCCTTCTCCGTCAACCTTAGGTCTGATCTTGTCTCTAAAAAATGGATTTGCTTTCTTGAATATCCCTTTCCCCTAGGGTTTAGTTATCCTTTTCCTTCTTTGATTTCTGAATTTTTCCAAAGGACCCAACTCGCTTACCCCTAATTAATGCCTATGGCATGGAGAATTTTCGCATTTGTGATCAAAGTTAATAGGGAAAATGGCCTGAACCTAGGGCTTAATGAGATAGCTTACTCATGCGATTTCCAGCCCTTTGGGTCAAAAAAGTATCTTTTTAAGAAAAGGTCGGGTAGGAGTTCCATAATGACCACGGCGTCTTCAAGCGATAGAGGATGGAAAAATAGGTTTTTCTTTGTTGATAGGGCATCAATTGAAGGAGGGGATGAAATACCAAGTGAATGGAATAAGGGAGGTACTTCGATTTCTGACTTTGTGATTTCTTCCTTTTGAGTTAGACTGAAATCTTAATTTTTCTTACCTTTTTGCAGATATTGACTGGGGAGAACTATTTTCACCGGAGGAGGATACTCTAGCAAAACTTGAAGAATTCTCAAACTGCCCCTGGACAAGAGGTCACCTAGAGGCCTACTAGAAGCACCTTTGGCTGTTCGGGACGACAATATGGCATCATCTTCTGTTATCATGTCTACAGGTAAGCATGTTGTTTCTTTATCCTGTTTCTTTAGTTAACGCATACTATTTCTTGACATTCTTCATATATTGGTGCAGTTTCTAAGCCAGTTGTCTCGGGATCAGACTTTGATCCGGATGATATTGACGCTATGTTTGGAGATTCTCCTCCCAAGATAGAGACGAAGCCACCACTGATTCCCAAGAAAATCCCTGCAATAGAGGAGAGTGTTGGTATTGGTTCTAGGGTGAGAAAGAGGAAGGCCAATCAAGAGGAAGTGATTGAAGTAGGAGACGTATTTGAAGGAATGCCCGTGGGGGAGTTTAAGAAGAAATATATGAGCTTTGCAACTGGGGTAAGGTGTTACTAACTAAACTTTGACCGATCCTTGGCTTTTGCGATATCCTTTGATGTCAACTTTTTATGTCACAGGTGGTGGGATATTTGGAAGACTTGGTGAAGGAAAACGAGATGCTTAAGAAGAAGTCCAAGTCAGAGGCAGCTTTGGCTAAGAAAGAAAAGGTTTTGCTGGAGAACAAGGTGAAGGAACATGAGAAAACTTTGGAAAAGCAAGTGAAGAATTCGGAGGAGCAAGAGAGGACAGTGAAGGATCTACTAGACAGCTTGGCTAAAAGTGAAGGTGATCATCTTAAGGAGATTGAGGATGTGAGGCAGTCTTGCAAGATTGCGGCTGCAAAGACAGTTTTTCAAAGCAGGATTAAAATGATGAAGGAGCACCAAGATGGTAAATCTCTGGATTGGGACATTAACAAAGAGTATGCCAATCTGGCCAAACTGACAGGGGAGCCGGTGGATGAAGGTGAGGTGTCATCCAGTCCCCAGGAAGGAATTGTGAAGGAAGGAACAGAGGTCGGAGAGGTTACTCCGAAGGCAACATCTGAGGCAGCCGCCATCTGAAAAGGTAAACATGTTTGTTTGTTTTTGCTGAAAATACGGGGGTGGAATCCCAAAGAAAATTTTTATTTTGCTGGCATGTAATCGGTCTATAAGGACCAAAGACAATTTATTTCAAGTGTTGGGTTGGTTCAACACTTTTGCTTTTTAGCTTTAGTAGCTTTGATATTGGTACAATGTCTTAACTTTTGGGAATGTTTTTATGGTAGCTTTTAGATAAACTTTGGTTTGGTAGTTTTCAAGTATGTCAGGACTTGGTATAATTTTGATAAAGTTTTCTTGAATGATCACATGTCAATTGCGTAAGGTGACATGATAATATGTCAAAAACTGTAGGTGCTTAATATGACACGTATATGTCATAACCACAAGAATAAAACATAAGATCAATCATTTAATTGAGTGGGAATGGGTAAGCTATATAATTTTACTCATATAGGCCCACCCCACACCTCAATTAAAGAGATATCTTGCACTCCAGGCGAAGGTGTGGCAACCTTACATCTTAAGAAAAAGGTAATTAACTCTTCAAACCTTATAAGAGATTGTGTACCTTTACTTTAGAAGAGATGGCCAGTCTCTGACGGAGGGGAATTCGTTGTCATTTTGATTTGAGTACTTTCGATATGTCCCCATTTTCATATGTCAACATCTTGCAAGACAGAGACATGTTAGAGATGGACGTTAACTATGTTGACGCCCCTCCACAGGTTGTGTTAGCGACATCTTATTTTGAAGTTAAGTAAAATGAAAAATGACAAATAGGAAAATGAAAGGTTACTCATATTCGATAGAGATTTGTTCATACCTAGGATGAGGTGAGTTTTAGGAAGGCATTGTCTAGATGTAATACTTTTTAAGATGAATGGCGTTCCAACTTCGTGGGATCATTTGGCCATCCAGGGTTGACAGGCGATATGCTCCTTTCCCTGCCTGTGCATCAATCAGGTAGGGTCCTTCCCATTTTGGGGCAAGCTTGCCTGCGTTGAGCTCTTTTGTATTTTGGAATGCTTTTCGTAGGACTAAGTCTCCTACTTGGAATCTTCTAACCCTTACATTTTTGTTGTAAGACCTGGCTACCCTTTGCTGATATGCTGCCATTTGAATTTTAGCCATATCTCTTAGCTCGTCTATAGTATCCAAGTAATGTGTCAAGATGTCCTTATTATGCTCAGGTGTCAACAAACCGTATCTGGCTGTTGGTACGAGAACTTCTGCTGGAATGACTGACTCTGTCCCAAATACTAGAGAATAGGGAGTCTGACCAGTAGCATTCTTAGATGTCATCTTGTCAGCCCATAAAACCATTGGTAACTCTTCCGCCCATCTTCCTTTCTTTTGGTCCAGTCTCCTTTTTAAATTGCTTATGATAATCTTATTGCTGGATTCTGCCTGTCCATTTGCTTGAGGGTGAACAGGTGAAGATGTCACCATCTTGACTCCCCATCTCTTCAAGAAATCCTGCATTTTCCTACTAATGAACTGGGAGCCGTTATCACATATTATCTCTGAAGGTATCCCAAACCTGTTGAATATGTTTCTTTTTATGAATGAGATAACTTCCTTGTCACGGACCTGCATGTAGGCTTCAGCTTCTACCCATTTGGAAAAATAATCTGTCATGGCTAGTAGAAATACTCTTCCTCCTGGAGCCCTGGTTAATTTCCCTACGATATCCATTCCCTAAATCATAAATGGCCATGGCGACATTATAGGATGTAGCAATTCGGCTGGTTGATGTAGGATATCGTCGTGCCGTTGACAGGAGTCACATTTCTTTGCATATTCTGCAGCATCTCTTCGCATTGTGGGCCAAAAGTAGCCCATATTTAGAGCCTTGGTATACAGGATTCTGCCCCCGGTATGATTTCCACACTGCCCTTCATGCAGCTCCTTCAAAACTTGTTGGGCTCGGTCTGCTTCTAGACACCTTAAGTAGTGACCTGCAGCAGATTTTCTAAACAAGAAGTTATCAATAAGTAAATATTTAGATGATCTTACCTTGAATGCTCGAGTGTTTGTCTCTTCAGATGGGATCGTATCATCTTAGAGATACTTGATAATAGGAGCTGTCCAGGAAGTTACTGCTGGACTGGTAGGGATGTCGACATCTAGAACGAACAGCTCGAGACGATCAAATGCTGGGATGTCGACATGCACAATTGGGATACTTGTCCGTGAAATGCTTTTGAAGGCTGAACCTAAGTTTGCCAGGGTATCTGCTTGTGAGATTCCTTCACGTGGCACCTGCTCCAAAGTGAAAGTTTTGAACTTGGTCGCCAGAATTTTCACAATCTCCAAATATGTCATCATCTTTGCATTTTTCGCTATGTAGGACCCGTTGTAATGGTTAACGATTAGCAAAGAATCCATAAACACCCGAATGTGCTTGATATCTAGGTCCTGGGCCACTGTTAAACCTGCAATTAATGCCTCATATTCTGCTTCATTATTAGTGGCCTTAAAGCGCATCGATGGATTGTGGTATTATGTCCCCTTGTGGCGATTTTAGTACAACTCCAAGTCCTGTGCCTCTCATGTTGGAAGCACCATCTGTGTAAAGTGTCCACATCTTCAAGATGTCATCATCTTGCAGTTGTTGAACCTCCAACTCTACTTCTTGTTGCATGGTTGGACTAAAGTCAGCCACAAAATTAGCTAGAGCCTGAGATTTTATTGTTGTTCTGGGTTCATATTTGATGTCGTAAGTGCTTAATTGTACGGACCACTTAGCCATTCGACCTGACATCTCTGGTTTTCTCATGACATTCTTAATAGGATAGTTAGTACGCACAATTATAGTATGTGTTTCAAAATAGTGTCTTAATTTAATAGATGCAGTTATCAAAGCCAAAATTAACTTTTGTAAATGAGAATACCTGGTCTCCGCATCTAAAAGTGTCTTACTTATATAATAGATGGGTTACTGAATACCATCTCGCTCTGTCACCAGGACTGCACTTACAGCGCTTTCTGACACTGCTAGGTAGATGAAAAGGTGTTTGCCCTCCTAAGGCTTGGCCAATAATGGAGGTGTCGACAGGTAACTTTTGAGATCTTGAAAGGGTTGCTCATGCTGATCTTCCCACTGGAACTTCTTATTCTTTCTTAGGATGTCATAGAAAGGCTTGCATCGATCAGAAGATTTTGAAATGAACCTGGTGAGTGCAGCAGTCTTCCTTGTCAATCTTTGGACGTCTTTGACGGATTGAGGTGACGACAGGTTGATAATGGCACGAATCTATTCTGGGGCGGCTTCAATGCCCCTTTTAGTTACCATATAGCCCAAAAACTTTCCTGCCTTCATTCCAAAATTGCATTTTGCTGGATTAAGTTTCATATTGAAACAATCCAAGATGTCGAAGGCTTGAGATAGGTGGCTTATGTGATCTTCAGCTTTCTTGGATTTCACTATCATATCATCGATATATACCTCCATTGTGTCCCCAATCTGGGCTTTGAACATTTTGTTGACGAGCCTCTGATATGTTGCACCTGCATTTTTTAGTCCAAAAGGCATATCAATATAACAATAGATACCTGTGGGCATTATGAAGGCGGTGTCCTCTTGATCAGATGGATCCATCTGGATTTGTTGGAATCCTGAGGATGCGTCCATAAAAGTGAGGAGCTCGTGTCCAGAAGTGGCATCAACCAATGAATATATGTGAGGCAATGGGAAAGGATCTTTGGGACAGGCTTTGTTCAAGTCGGTGAAATCAACACAGACTCGCCATTTTCCGTTCTTCTTCTCGACCACAACTATGTTTGCTAACCATCTTGGATAATCTACCTCTCGTATCATGTTGGCTTTGAGTAAACGTTCTACTTCTTCCTTGATTATCTGGTTTCTTGTTTCTGCAAACTTCCTATGCTTCTGGTGCACTGGCTTGAAACTAGGATCAATATTGAGTTTGTGGGTGATGACATCTTTGCTGATGCCGGTCATGTCATCATGCTTCCAAGCAAAGCTTTTCGTTCTGCTTCTTAACATGTCCACAAGTTTTTCTTCTATATTTGGTGGAATATCACTGCCAATAAGTACCTTGATGTCTGGATTGGAAGGGTCTAGTAATACTTATTTCACATCGTTCTCCCTAGCTTCCAGGACCTCACGTACATTTTTCTGTAATTGCTATGCTTGTTTGGGAGATGTCGACGCCTTCATTGAAGTCTTATAGCACTCCTTGGCCACTTGCTGATCACTGTATATTTTAGCGACACCCCAAGATGTTGGGAACTTCACGCACTGATGGTAAGTGGACGGTACAGCTTTCATTCCATGAATCCACGGCCTTCCAAGAATAACATTGTAAGATGTTGCACAATCAATTACGCAGAACCGCTCCATGGTGTTGAGTCCTTTTAAGTAGATTGGAAGCTTTATTTCTCCCACTGTTTCTTTGACTTCGCCACTGAAGCCTACTAATACTAAGGATTTCTTGACAATCTCCGATTCTGGGATGTTCATCTCCTTAAGGGTGCTAAACATAATGAGATTGACAGAGCTACCCCCATCAACCAGGATATGCCTGATGGTACAATTGGTGATCTGCAAGGAAATGACTAGGCGATCATGATGGGGTTCCAGCAAATTATCTCGATCACTCTCATCAAAGGTGATTGGCTCCTGGCAAGGTGTCGACATCCTGGATGGTCTTTCTGGCTTCTCTTCCTTTGACTCCTTGGCATGTCGCTTCGCGGCAAAATAGGAAGTGCCACAAATTTCTGACCCTCTACTAATGACACTACTAGAATCTGTCCGATTACTCACGGAATATTACCCACGGAATATTCCGTGGGTATTACCCACGGAAAAACCTAATTACCCACGGTTTGAAAAAGTCAAAGTAAAACAAAAAAAAAAAAAATTCCCACGGAAATTCCGTGGGTAAACGTCTTCATTACCCACGGAATAGATTTCGTGGGTATTTTCGACGGAATTTCCGTGGGTAATTAGTATTAATTACCCACGGAATTTATTCCGTGGGTATTACCCACGGAAACTATTCCGTGGGTATTACCCACGAAAATTTCCGTGTGTAATCTGATAATTACGTGGGTAAATTGAATTTCCTTGGAATTACCCACGGAATGGTTTCCGTGGGTAATACCCACGGACATTTCCGTGGGTAATCTGAAATTTCCGTCGGTAAGTTTTTTTTTTAAATAACACGAGAATTCCTCTTTCTCCTTCTGTACGTTTTTCGATCACTCTTTACTCGGCGTCGACGGCGATTGACGAGCTACCATTGACGTGGGCTCCCTCTCTCTTAAGGCGGCGAGGATATTTGATTTCACGACGATTGACGAGCTCCCAAGTCGGCAGCCTCCATTCATTACACCGAATTTGTCACTACGGCGTCCATTTGGATCTCTTCTCTCCCTTCCGGCCACCTCCTCAGTGTATTCCCTCCTTCTCTTTCCCTTCCGCCGATTCAGTAGTCCAATTTGCGAAAGTATGTAAGAAAAATCGAATGTAAATTCATTGAATTAGTTAGTCTGTTTTTTTCATTTTGATTGAGTTAGGTTCTGAATAAAAGATTCGGATTTTATATTACTCCATAAGTGAAATTCAAATAAATGTCCGTTAATGTTATGGGCATTATGAAAATAGACGATCATTTCAGTAATCGAATGAGCTTGATGGTTAGGCTATGAAATTTGGAATGATGAAATTTTGACATTTGCTGATGGGAAAATACATGAGAGATTATAACTATTTAAGTTGAAGTACAATAAACAAGTTTGATTAATCGGTCTCAATCAAACAAAAATAATGAAAAATGACAAAGGGGATAATGACAGATATTCTTCCAATAATGTACTACACTAATTAGGTATTGCAGCCCGCACTACAAGAAAAAAGCCTTTTCACAACGTTTTTAAGGACAACGTTTTGAAAAAAACGTTGTGGTTCAGATAATTAGACAACGTTTTATTTTAAAATGTTGTCATATTTTGAGATGACAACGTTTTATTAATAAATGTTGTAGAAATAAAATTAGGAGAACGTTTAATGAGAAACGTTGCACAAATTAACAACGTTTTTGGCGAAAAACGTTGTGCTCTTCTTCCACGTTTTTAATGAAACGCTGTAGAAAGATTGTGAATTTAGCCCGCGAATGTGAATTTAGCCCGCGTCTGTGAAAAATCAAAACCCCTCTTTCCTACCCTATACCGCTGCTTAAGCCATACTCACCTTCCTTCTCTCTAACAAAATGACTATTTCTTCTCTCTAACAAAACCCCTCTTTCCTCCATTGCCGGTATCCATTGCCAAGGTCGCTAGACGGAGTAAGCTTGATACTTCCGTTTCCAATAGCCAAGATCAACTCAGTCCAAATCCCCCAATTTATTTTCTACTCCCCCTTCTCTCTCTCTCAACTGGCCATACCCTCGCACATCTTCATTCATCGCCAATCCGATCAAAGGATTCAAAGGTTAGTAGACTACATTCGTCATTAACAAGGTTTGTTTCAATTCCAATTAATGTTAGGGTGTAATTTCAGATTGGCCCTAAAATTAGGGTTTCAATCGATTAGGGGTGGACATGGTTCGGTTTGGTTCGGTTTGGAAGGAATTTGGAGACCAAACCTCTAGTACTCGGTTTGGGAAAATCCCAAACCAAACCGAACCATAGAAAATTTCAAACCAAACCAAACCAAACCACCTCGGTTTGGTTCGGTTCGGTCTCAAACCACGGTTTCATAAACGGTTCAAACCGTGGTCCGAACTGCGGTCTAGACCGCTATCCGAACTACAAACCTGTCCAACTAAAAGCGTTGCTCTTTACATATTTTTTTATCAAACTAGAAATCATATATATTAAACATAAAACACAAATACTACTATCCAAATAGGAATGAGTTTTAGTAAACTGAAAGTTCATTGTTCTAACAAGTACAACAAAATAAACCATATCAAAACAAATTACAAGACATTTTCTAAAATAAAGATACAAAATTACAAATTCAAGATTCAACCATTTAATGAACGGCTAGGATTTCGGTTCAAGAATTTCATGGTTCGGTTCCGTGGTTCGGTTTCACGGTTCCAAACTGCGGTTCGGTCTGAATCGGTTTGGTTCGGTTCGGTTTGGTTCCAGACTGCGAGCTGAACCGAACCACACGGTTTATTAAATTTTCAAACCAAGCTAAACCATTTATAGAAAAAAACCAAACCAAACTGCGTGGTTTGGTTCGGTTCGGTCTCAAACCGCGGTTTGAACCGAACCATGTCCACCCCTACAATCGATGGATTTTTTTTCACGAATTTGTGCTAATTATTTGGGTTAATTTCTGGTTAATTTCTTAAAACTACCTTCGGTTTTCACTGTTACACTATATTGATCGACCCTCTTTTGGATGTGTAGTTATTCCATTTTATTATCTCTTCGCTGAAGTCTGGAAGATCTTCATATTTGATGGATGTTATTGTGGGCCTTACTGTACTCGTAGTCTCATTACAGGTAAGTAAATAAAGTATTCTTGATTCTGTTGTAGTACTTGATATTTGGCAGCCAGGATTTTGTTGAAACAAGGCCAAGAATTTTGGGGGTAGAAAACTATGAAGGTAGTATCTGAATTTGATGTCATCTTTGTTTGACAGGGAAGCTTTATCTTAAAGAAACTGTGGGATCAAGTGTAAGACTTTGTCGATTCAGCAGTTGCTACATTTATGGGTGAATGTTTCTTTTCTTTTTAGAATTCAATAATAACATTAATATCAGGAAATTGTTACAAAAAGGTTCCTACTTTAAACAAATTACATTTATCCAAGATGAAGCCTCAAAAAATCTCTATGTACATTTGATTAATATCGTCTTTTTTCCTCAGATGCGTTCGAGAGTTTTGATGTTCACAAGCCTACACGTAATCTCAAGAAGCATTCAAGTATCAGCAATTCATATCGTAAGCTTCTGACATCCCTCATATGATCAAAATATGATGTATGCCTTGTGGTTTCGCTTAATTAGTTACTACCTTTATCAATTTGGCTTGCTAGAAAACTCCATAAGCAAAAAGAGACGACATTGAAAAATTTGCTCTAAAACATTGAGCAGATTTTTTGGTCCACTTCATGGATTTTTCTGTACCGACTCACAATTTTCTGTTGGTGATTTTAGTGTCATCAACTTGTTTTATTGTAATGGTGATTTACTAAGAGATCAATGTGATTCGTATTAGACTCGGATACGAGTAAGGGAAAGTGTGGAGTACACACTCGTTTGAGCTAAAACGAAGTCAACCTCGATATAGAAGTAAAAGTTAAAGGGTAGCTCTTTTGTCGATCGGTATGAACAAAGACGGCCGTGCGATTCATATGACACGGCCGTGCAGGTATGAACAACACGGCCGTGCAGTTCATAAGACACGGCCGTGCAGTTCCTGTACAGATGCCTTTTCAAAATGAAGAGACACATTGCTTGGCTAAAGTCATGTCTTTTGATTGTACCCTTTAACTAATACCTCTCCATCTGTATATATACAGGGATTGATCTCAGTTGTACATATATGAAAAACACAAGAGTGAATTACAACAATAACGAAAGCAAACAATTCTCAAGTTTTGATTTGTTCTCTTTGCCTAGAAAACAAATTGCGTGATTGTCTTATCCCAATAAAGATTTTGTGTAACCCAGGCATTAAGGGTCGAAATACTTTATTCGGAAAGTGGATTATACACGATTCAATCATATATCCGGCCTTAGTATCAAGATCAAGACCCTATTTCCCCTACAAACGAATAAAGTATTTGGTGATACTCATGGCTACTGTGAAGGAGATGACAACAAAGTTTGGAAAGCTAGACAAGTTTGAAGGGCAAGATTTCAGACGTTGGCAAAAGAAGATGCACTTCCTTTTGACAACATTAAAGGTGGTGTATGTTCTATCTACTCCAATTCCAGAATTGCTTGAAGAGGATAACTTGGAGGCCGTCAGACGTAGATCGAAGTGGGAGAACGATGACTACATCTGCAGAGGACACATATTGAACGGTATGTCTCGATCCTTTATTTGACATTTATCAAAATGAGGAGTCTCGCTAAAGAGTTATGGGATTCTCTTGAATCCAAGTACATGGCAGAGGATGCTTCTAGTAAGAAGTTCCTTGTGAGTAATTTTAACAATTACAAGATGGTCGATGCTAGACTGTCATGGAACAATTCAATGGACTCCTTAGAATCCTTGGACAATATACTCAACATGGGTTGAAGATGGATGAGTCAATATCAGTTTCAAGTGTGATTGATAAGTTGCCTCCCTCCTGGAAGGATTTCAAACACACTTTGAAACATGGTAAAGATGATCTGTCTTTGGTTCAACTTGGTAGTCACTTGCGCATAGAGGAATCTCTAAGGGCACAAGAGAATGACAAAGGCAAAGGAAAGGAAGTTGGTGGACCATCGGTCAATATGATTGATGATGGTAGAAACAAAAACAAAGGAAAGAAACGCAGTTTCAATGACAATGGTTCTGGTCCCAACAAGAAGCCTAAATTGGCTTGTTGGAAGTGTGGCAAATATGGTCACTTTAAGAAGGATTGTCGTGTTGGAAACAACAAGAACGGCGCAAGCACAAGTGGTTCGGGAAAGGGGTCTAAGGACCATTCTCAAAACCAAGGTCGAATTTAATTCATAGTTGGAGCATTTATTAAAAATTCTGTTTCAATAATTTCGAGGCATTTTATGTGCAGGATGATGCTATTGCGTGGTGGATTGATTCCGGTGCCACTGCTCATGTTTGTAAAGATCATTGTTGGTTTAAGACATACGAACCAATGGAAGACGGATCTGTCCTTTACATGGGTGATGACCATTCCGCTCCTATTCAAGGAAGAGGAAGTGTGGTATTGGAATTTAGTTCGGGAAAAACGATTTCTTTGTTTAATGTTTTATATGTACCTAAACTTCGTAAGAATTTAATTTCGGTCTGTCTTGAACAAATGTGGTTATAAACAAGTTTATGAATCCGATAAGTATCTCTTATCGAAGTCGGGTGTATTTGTAGGATTTGGTTATTATAACAATGGGATGTTTATGTTGAATTTGAATAAAATTCTGTTAACTCTAGTTCTGTTTATATGACTTCCTCTCGTTGTTGTTAATTCCTCATTATGGCATGCTCGGTTAGGACATGTGCACTATAAAAGAATGCTTGAAATGTCCAAAGATGGTTTGATTCCTGTTATTGATAATAATACGAAAAAGTGTAATACTTGCATGTTAACAAAAATCACTATGAAACCTTTTAAAAGTGTTACAAGGAATTCTGTAAAACTTGAATTGATACATAGTGATTTATGTGATTTTCATGCAACTCCATCTTTAGGCAATAAAAAGTATATTGTCACTTTTATAGATGATGCCTCTAGGTTTTGCTATATTTATTTGCTGCATGCAAAAGATGAAGCCCTAGATAAATTTAAAATTTATAAAATCGAAGTTGAACTTCAACTTAATGGCTTGATTAAAACCTTACGTACGGATAGAGGTGGTGAATATTATGATCCTAAATATTTCCAATCCGTAGGGATAATTCATGAGACTACGACTCCTTATGTACCACAACAAAATGGTGTGGCCGAGAAAGGAAGAATAGAACTCTTGAAGAAATGGTTAACGCCATGTTGTCTTACTACGGCTTCGAGTGACGGGTTTTGGGGTGAAGCCATGTTAACGGCTTGTCATCTATTGAATAGAGTTCCTAATAAAAGGAACAAGATTACCCCATATGAGCTTTGGTATAAGAAACGACCAAACTTGACATTTTTGCGAAGTTTGGGGATGTAGGGCCGTGGTTAGACTTCCGGACCCTAAAAGGAAAAAGTTGGTAGAAAAAGGTATTGATTGCATCTTTGTTGGATATGCTGAGCATTCCAAGGCATATAGGTTTTATGTTATAGAACCTAATGAATTCATTTCTATAAACACAATTATAGAATCAAGAGATGCAATCTTTGATGAGAATCGTTTCTCTTCGATACCTAGACCCAAGGATATTATACCAATATCGGCTGAATCTCAAATGGATGATCATTCAATTGATGTACCAAGTGAGACACCCGAACCTCGTAAGAGTACAAGAGTAAGGAAAGCTAAATCATATGGTTCTGATTTTCAACTATATTTAGTTATGGGATCAAGAGATCAAATTGAATCTCAATACTCTTACTGTTATAGTATAGAGGAGGATCCAAGAACCTATGATGAAGCAATAAAATCTCGAGACGCCGGTTTTTGGAAAGAAGCCATCGATGATGAGATTGGTTCTATTGTGGAAAATAATACATGGGTCTTGTCGATTTACCAACAGCCGTAAACCTTTGGGGTGCAAATGGATCTTCAAAAGAAGATGAAAGTCGATGGAACTATCGACAAGTTTAAAGCTCGATTGGTAATCCAAGGCTTTAGACAAAGGAAGGGATCGATTACTTCGATACCTATGCACCGGTTGCTCGTATCACTACTATTAGATTTCGATAGCTTTGGCGGCTATTCGTAATCTATTGATCCATCAAATGGATGTCAAAACAAAGCATTCTTAAATGGTGATTTGGAAGAAGAAGTGTATATGAAGCAACTGAAGGATTTGTTATGCCAGGTAATGAGCATAAGGTATGTAAGTTAATTAAGTCATTGTATGGGCTAAAGCAAGCACCTAAACGGTGGCATCAAAAGTTTGATGAGGTTGTTTTGTCGAATGGTTTTGTATTAAATCGGTCCGACAAATGTGTATATAGCGAGATTTGATGAATCCGGTAAAGGTGTAATCATCTGTCTATATGTAGATGACATGTTGATTTTTGGCACGACCAAAATGTAGTTGATAAAACTAAGAAGTTTTTGTCATCAAAATTTTCAATGAAGGACATGGGAGAAGCCGATGTAATTCTTGGTATAAAGATTAAACGGATGAACAAGGGAATTGCAATATCACAATCTCATTATATTGAGAAAATTCTCAAGAGGTTTAATTGTGATAATTGTTCCAAAGTTAGTACTCCCATGGATCCTACCGAGAAACTTGTATCAAATCTTGGTAAACCCGTGTCACGGCTCGAATACTCAAAAGCCATTGGCGCTTTGATGTATGCTATGACGGGCACTCGACCCGATATTGCTTATGCGGTTGGAAGATTGAGCGGTTCACTAGTAATCCTAGTAGACAAAGATTGGCATGCTATAACAAGGGTGTTCAAGTACTTAAAAGGTACTATGGACTATGGTTTGTGTTATAGTGGACATCCTTCTATATTAGAAGGTTATACCGATGCTAGTTGGATCAACCAAGAAGATTCATCTTCTACTAGTGGTTGGGTGTTCTTACTTGGAGGAGGTGCCATTTCTTGGGCTTCCAAAAAGCAGACATGTATTACACATTCTACAATGGAATCTCGAGTTTGTAGCATTGGTCGCTTTGGAAAAGAAGCGGAGTGGCTTGAACTTGATATATGAGATTCCATTATGGCCAAAACCGATATCACCAATGTCTATCCATTGTGATAGTGCTGCCACCTTGGCTAGGGCCTATAGTGAGAGTTATAATGGCAAGTCTAGACACTTGGGTGTCGACATAGTATGATTCGGGAGTTAATCATGAATGGTGTGATATCGCTTGAGTTTGTTCGGTCGCAACAAAATTTGGCCGACCACTTGACGAAGGGGTTAGCCGAGAGACTTGGTAAATAAGTCTCGCAATGGGAATGGGATTAAAGTTCATTTAATCCTCTAATTGTGAGATACCCAATTCCCTTCTAATACAAAGTTAGAAGCTTGAATTCAATGTGGAAAGCTCGCAGTTGGAGATTGGAACACATGGTATTATTTCCCAAGGTATGTGTTCGGACCTGCAAGTAAAGGTTAGGTTGAAGAATATCTTCTTAATAGTTCCTTTGAAAAATTGCAAATGCAGGTGCAAGATTAAAGGAACTACCTATATGGACATGAAGTTTTGCCGCTTCAAGAAGCTAGGACTTGGCTTCCTATATGTTCACTAATGGATATGGACACATGGCTTGTAAAAGTGTCAAGATTAAACAAAGAGAATTGTACTCGAACTTATGTGTATAGTATCTTCAGGTATTCATATGAGTTGACGGGTTCAATCGTTACGACACCCCGATTCTCGAGTATTTGAAATGTGTATTATACTAAGATGAAAATTCAATCGCAAGACATTTTCATTTATGCATTCGTTTGTTTCGTTATTTATACAGTTTAGTAAATCAAAGGATTACACTAAAATGGAGGGGATTTGTTGGTGATTTTAGTGTCATCAACTTGTTTTATTGTAATGGTGATTTACTAAGAGATCAATGTGATTCGTATTAGACTCGGATACGAGTAAGGGAAAGTGTGGAGTACACACTCGTTTGAGCTAAAACGAAGTCAACCTCGATATAGAAGTAAAAGTTAAAGGGTAGCTCTTTTGTCGATCATGAACAGCACGGCCGTGCGATTCATATGACACGGCCGTGGAGTATGAACAACACGGCCGTGCGGTTCATAAGACACGGCCGTGCGGTTCTGTACGTATGCCTTTTCAAAATGAAGAGACACATTGCTTGGCTAAAGTCATGTCTTTTGATTGTACCCTTTAACTAATACCTCTCCATCTGTATATATACAGGGATTGATCTCAGTTGTACATATATGAAAAACACAAGAGTGAATTACAACAATAACGAAAGCAAACAATTCTCAAGTTTTGATTTGTTCTCTTTGCCTAGAAAACAAATTGCGTGATTGTCTTATCCCAATAAAGATTTTGTGTAACCCAGGCATTAAGGGTCGAAATACTTTATTCGGAAGGTGGATTATACACGATTCAATCATATATCCGGCCTTAGTATCAAGATCAAGACCCTATTTCCCCTACATTTTCAAGGGTCATTGGCTATAATTTTTGGAGAGGTCTATCAGTGTATTTTAAGTAGGAAAAATTGGTGTAGGATTATGAGCTTTGGAGTGAGAGAAATTGCAGTTTTGGTGAGGTTTGTTGTCAGCAAAAAGGTGTCTGCTGTTTGAGGACAGCAACTTCAAATGAAATCTGGTATTGACTCACGAGGTTGTTGGCTTTGGTTTTATATATTCTGGAAAGGCATGTGAGTGTACTTTACTTACGAAAAATCGGATTGCAATTTCGTGAAGCGGAGAGAGAGATATTGCAATTTTTGTGAAGGGTGTCAAGGCTGATTTTCAGAGCTCCAGCAATTATTTTTTTCCAACAATGGCTCTTCTTGGTTGGTTTTGATGGTATTTTAGGGCCTTAAAAGGTTCATTTCCCCCTCAGATGGTGTTATGACAACCCTTTGCTTGTCACAATTCTATGTTGTTTGTGTATATCAATGTTGTTTGTCTCAAGTTTCATGTTATACTAATTGATTGTACTTGTGTATATATATATATATATATATATATATATATATATATATATATATATATATATATATATATATATATATATATATATATATATTTGTTAAAGTGTAGGTTTATTTTTTGTCATTATTAATTGTTTTTTGTTATATATATTGGACAGGAAACATATGTGAGGCGTGCTCGTGAAGAGGCTATTGAGGAAGGAATTATCGAGATTGAAAGCACTGGACTGTCTCCATTTCGAGCTGGACTTTGGAAGGCCATTGTCATTCATCACGGGCGACAAAAAGGTGATCGATTGCCCGGATTCGAAAATCATGGAGTCGCTTTCTTTAATGACTTGCCATTAAGGAAAGTCATTAAACATCCAAGTTGACACTCGTGTAAACACCTGTGTTAAGGAAATGGAAGATCGAATGGAGGAACGATTGCGGCAAGAAAATGAACAAGCTGCGGCAAGAGATGGAGCAACAAATGCAAGAAATGATGAGATCTATGCTCCAACAAAGATCAACAACACCCTCCTAGTGGTAATAACTCTTCACTCTTCTATTGAACCATACCTAAATTCGAATGTAACTTTGAGCGGAAGTGGGCGTAGAGGTAGTCGTGGTGGTAGCACCCGTGAGTCGTAAAAGTTGAATTTGACATGTTTTTATTTGGTTTGGAATGGTAACTTAACTACCACACTTTGTTTTTTTGGTTTGTAATATGATATATTGTTTAGAGAATTGTACGTTAATGTTTTATATGGTTTGGAAGACATTGTTTTGAGATTGTTTAAGAATTGTGTATATTGTTTGTTTGGATGGTGTGAATGTTATATATTATGGGATTGGATTTTTGGTTTTTACTGTGTGGTCTTTTGGCTTTTACGGTTGGTTTTATGAATTTTCAATTTTTCCTTAAATTTTGAATAAATTACCCACGGAATTTTCGTGGGTAATCATTTTAAATTACGAATAAATTACCCACGGAAATTTCCGTGGGTAATTTATTCAGAATTTCAAAAAATATTTGATTACCCACGGAATATTTCGTGGGTAAAATTATTCATAAAATATTATTAATATTTACCCACGGAAAATTTCGTGGATACATATAAATTTTTATTTTTTTAAAGAATATTACCCACGGAATATTCCGTGGGTAATTTTTAAAATCATTATTAATACAATTATTACTCACGGAATTTTCCGTGGGTAATATTCGTATTACCCACGAAATATTCCGTGGGTAATGTCCGGCTAGTTTTCGTTGGCTAATTTTCCGTGGGAAATTTTCATTTATTTACCCACGGAAATTGTTGATTTCGACGGATATTCCGTGGGTATTACCCACGGAAGTTTCCGTGGGTATTACTCACAAAAATTTACCCACGGACGTCCGACGGACAATTTCCGTGGGTAAATGAATATTACCCACGGAATTCGTTGATTACCCACGGAATTTTCCGTGGGTAAATGACCAGTTTCTAGTAGTGTGAAATTGATCACCTTCATTGATGCTGGAGGAGAGACTGGTCTTTCAACTTCATGTGGAGCTTCTGCATTTTCTGCCTTCTTCTTTCTGGATCCCAGCAACTCCTTAAGATGTCCCTTTGAGAGAAAGTAGCTGATCTCCTTTCTTAGCGCGATGCAATCTTCTGTAACATGCCCAAAGTCCTCATGGCAGGCACACCACTTTGACTTGTCATGCCATCCCGTGGATTTATCTGTCTTCTTTGGCCATCTTGCTTTGTCCCCCAGGTTGCCCATTGCGCAGAGTACACCTGAAATGTCAACAGAAAAATAATAATCAGAAATGTTAGGCACATTATCGCTATCTTCATCCTCACCCTCTATCGAATTAATTTTGTTGTTGTCAATTCTCGGATAAGGATTGGATCGGTTGTTTCTGCGGTGGGATGATTCGGTCTTCCTGTCTGGATTGTCATATGTCGACATCTTGGATGAGGACTTTGACCTTCGCAGCTCATCTTCCTCCAACCTTATGAATCTCAGGGCCCTGCTCCTGACTTCTTCCAACCATTTACAAGGAGTCATAACCAAATCTTGATAATACTGTGAATCCTTCTTCAGCCCCATTTTGAATGCTTCTGTGGCTGTCGACATGTCAAGATTGGGAATTTCTAGCACTTCTTTATTGAACCGGTGGACATATTCTTTTAGAGTCTCATTAGGCTGCTGGGTCACATTGTAGAGGTCACTTGTCAGCTTCTCGAATTTCCGGCTGCATAAAAATTGATTATAGAACATGTTGATAAGCTGGGCGAATGAGCCAATTGAGCCTAGGGGTTGCCTAATTAGCAACTTGAGAGCTGGTCCAACTAAGGTCGATCCAAATCCTCTGCACAAGCAAGCCTCCCTGAATTTAAGTGGGATATGCACAATGTCCATCTTCTCTTGATAGTGGGCGACATGATCCTCTGGATATGTGCTGCCGTCATATAACTTCATGGATGGAACACTGAAACGCTTTGGGATGTCGACATTTGCAATTGCTGGGACAAACCGGGACTGATTGTAGCAATTCTGAGATACTGGCTGGATTGGAGGAGTTATGCCTGGCACGTTCATTATCAGCTCCCTGAGATCCTGCATCTGCTTGGCTAGTGGGTTTCCTGCAAAAGGGTCAGCCATAGGAATACGATTGAAAGTATTATTATTGAAAAGATTATTTAGCAAACCAGTGTTGTCAGTGGTGGTTGTGACAGTGGTGTTGTCAATGAATGGGATGAACAGGGAGAATCCTGCTGAAGGTGGCGTTAATAGGGTGTCACCGGGCAAGGATGGCGACATCATTAAGGATGTCGACTGATGGGTTTGAGATGGACCACCCATTGGGATAAATTCATTCTGAAACGTAGATCCTTCGGTGGTGTAGAAGTTGAGGTTCCTTGCGCGCAATGGTGAGATGTTGTCAAGCCGGGAAGCAATGAGTTGTTGATCCTTCTGCATCTTGATTATGGAATTGGCCAGCAGCTTCGAATTGCTATCTTGATGATCCAGCCTCTGATTCAGCTTGGTCAGGATGCTCCGGATGTCAGCATCCACATTGGAAGAGGTTCCTTCCTTTTGCGGAGTCTTTGAAGACTGCGTTTGCTGAGGTCCTGTCTGAGGAGGTGGCGGTAATAAGGTGGTTCTACCTCCTGATGTTGGAGTGACGGCGACACCCTTGTCGGCGGCGAAAACATTGGGGTTGGTTGACATGATGAACCCTTTTAGGAAATTATCCAAATAATCAATAGACCAAGTGGCCCCTCGGTGGGCGCCAAATTGTTTTGGTAGAAAAAACAATAACGTTGAATCTTAACTTGGTAAGTGTATGGATTTAAACAACAAGGAGGGGACTTGCGAATTCAAATAAATGGAACAAGAACACGAAAGTAAAGAGTGACACAAGGATTTTGTTAACGAGGAAAACCTTAGAGATGACAACCTCTTCGGAAAAAACCCCGGGAGTTAGGTCTCCAACCTTAAATGTTTCACTATAAGAACCGTGGTTACAAGTTTGGAAGATAACGGAGAGGTTTACAAGCCGTGCGTGTGTAGAGTGATAATGAGTGTGTGTTTTTTCGTCTTCATATCCCCTTTAAATAACAAAAATTATAAACAGATAACTACTAATTCCTATAATCTCGGCATGCATGGTTATTTTCACAACGTCCAAAGACCAAGTCCACCTTGTCGTTGAAGAGAAGTTGATCGTGCTCGGTTGTATCCCGTGTTTATCTCTTCTGCTTTACTGTGAAATAATAATGAAAAATATTATATAAAATGAATAAGTAAATATTAAGTAATACTTACAATGGAATATCATCTTGACATGCAGGAGCAACTGAGGATATCACCATGCTGAAAATACCCATAACAAACCTATTAATTATATTGTTACATGTAGTAATTTTGCATCAATAAATTTTTTTAAAATTTTATTAGGATTATTAAGTTTTTATATATTTTTGGTCAAATTTAGAGTCAACCAACCAAAATAAAATAGTACTTTTTCCGTTTTAAAATAAAAGTCTTACTTTCTTTATAATATGCTTCATAATAAGAGTCTCATTATGAAAATGACAAATAATGAATAGTGTTTTTAGACAATTTTGTCCTTATAATCCTTGTATAATTATAAAAAAAAAATCAATTCTTAACTAACCTATTTTTATTTACTTGAACTTTGAAAAGTATTTTAGATTATTATGTCATCAATCCACTTAAATATTTACCATGAAAAATAAATGTATAACTCTTATTTCGAGGAGAAATTAAAGTACTATATTCTGACACTCGTGGAAAAAGGGATCCACTTTGGAGTTCTTGGAATCGTTCAAAGATGCCAAATTAAAGTACCATATTATTATTTATTAAAAAAAAAAAGTTGACGTACATTAGAATTTAACAATTTAATTAGTTCAGATACATCCACTAGAAGTGCATCATAATTTCCTTAAAATATATATCATGTGCAAAGTGATGTGATAATGTAGATATATATATATATATATATATATATATAGAGAGAGAGAGAGAGAGGATGGAAAGCATTCATCATTTTAGCCATTCTAAACATCCATTGTTCCTCAAAAAAATTGGTGAGAATGATGATGATGATGATGATGATGATGATGATGATGATGATGATGATGATGATGATGATGATGATGATGATGATGATGATGATGATGATGATGAGGAGGAGGAGGAGGAGGAGGAATTTGTGTGTTACGGGTGTCAAGAACAAATCACAGAGAAAGACAACTATTATATGTTGAGGAAAATATTTAAATTACACGGATTATTTATAGCCAACATCTACGTCTTTAAATAATTGTCCAAATTTCATACTAAGGGCTATTTTGAAAATGTGTGTTTTTATACATTTTAACGGCAAAAAATATAAATATTCTTGTTATTTACTTTCTAAACATTTAATTTTTATTATAACTATAATAAATTGAATAGCAAAAAATAATGATAAAAAAGCGTTTACAAAGTTTTTCACAAAAAAAAAAAAAAAACATTCATATTAAAACAAAAATGTCTTGTATTTGAACATTAATTCACGGACAGAGGGAGTAATTAAATTTTATTTAGTAACTCTTTTCATATTGTAGGGTTTTTTTTTTATAAATCAATTCTTAACTAACCTATTTTTTTAACCTGAACTATGAAAAGTATTTTTAGCAATATGTTACTAATCCACTTGAAATATTTATCCACTTTTTATTATTTCCCTAATAACCCGGCACTAGTTGGACTTTGGAGTTCTTGGAATCCTTGAAAGATGCCAAACTGAAGTTTAAAATAGTGGGTATGAAGATGTATTTGGCTCTTTGAAGACGAGAGAGGGTTCGGCAAAAATATAAAATAATAATAATCAAAGACTTGGTTCATATTATTATTTATTAAAAAAAAAGTTGACGTACATTAGAATTTAACAATTTAATTAGTTCAGATACATCCACTAGAAGTGCATCATAATTAGTTGTCCTTAAAATATATAGATACTCTTAATGAAGATGGACCTACTATAGAGACAGTATGTGTCCCTTGGGGGACATTCGTAAATTTGGAACGATATAGAGAAGATTATTTTTCATTATTTTTATAGAGCCAAATACTTACTATTTTTTGGTTTAAAATATGATTGAATAAAATAAAAAGGCTCATTAAACTCTCTGTGCTTCTTTGTTATAAAACATCAGTTAATTCATGCAATTTTCAAAGTAATTTTCATCATGTATCATTCAGAAAAAATCTCTTTGCGTTTTAACGGGGCAAGGTTGCATACATCGGACCCCCCTTACCCAACCGTAGGTGAGAGCGTTTGCGAAATTGGGGTAATGTTGTTGTTGTAAATAGAGAAGATTAGCAATAAAAAAAGAAGAAGAAAAAAGAGAGACGATATATCATGTGCAAGTTGTTGGAACATAAATGATCCATTAAACCATAAACCGTCTCATAACTAGATTAAATAAGAGAAGAAGATGAAGACGGAAGCGTGTATCTGAAGAATCCATTGTGTTGTTCTTGATCTTGTTCTTGAATGAAGGTGAGATTAGGGAGATATTCTTCTAAATGATAGTGCCCACACTTATGTTCTTCTTAATGAACGAAGAGAGTTTTGTGACTGAATTTTTTGTGAATGTTAAGTGTCTCAAATGGCTGATGGATAGCTTTTATATAGATAGAGAAGGGACACTTCATTTAGGGACTACACCCTTTCATAAAGTTGGTGGTGTGAAGTTACCATTATACCCATCATTTAATGGTACTTTCACCTAATGAAATTCTACATATTTAGTCTATACTTTAACATTATTAAATGATTATAACACATGAAATTAAATAACACATATTATTAATCCATGTTCTAACAATCTCCCACTTGGATTAATATTAATATGTATCTTTTACTAAATAAATTCCTTAAATCATTTATAATATGAATGACAACCCTTATGTGCACTTTTATTGTCATCCAATACAATCTCTTCCATTAGTCGTATAAGTATAGGGACTAAAGGGGCAGTCGTTGTAATTGATTCGCAACTAAACCCACATTAATCACATATATATATCCAACTAAATGACATAGATTAAGTATAGATATATAGCATGGAATATTTAATGAATATATATTATGAACGTATATATATATATATATATATATATATATATATATATATATATATATATATATATATATATATATATATATATATATATATATATATATTCTCCAACTAGTCCTACTTAACCAAATGAGATCAATATAAATAAAACAACACAAAGGAATAGAAAATAACACAAACTCCCACTGATTTAAGCATTATCAAAAGTCATTACACCCATATGAGCAACATGCTCGTGAAATACCAAAGAGATTATGCTTTATAAAATGGATCCAATAACATGGAGTTTGATCCTATAAGTTGTATATCTATTTGTTCATTTTATACTTATTTCTCTTCAAGAAGAGACATAACCATATGATGTCTTTCGACATCTTTGCATCCATTAAAACAGAATCGGAATATCTAATGATCTCAAAATAATCCGATTTTATATACATAAGCATGTAGTTTAATGTTTTATAGGTACTTCATCATTCTTTTGGATGCGACTTAATGTTCTTCTTTCCGAATTGCTTTGGTATCGACCAAGCATCCCAATAATAAATGTAAGGTATGGACGAGTACAGACTTGCGCATACATTAAGCTTCCTAGTGCCGGTGCATAAGGGATATTTTTCATATACTTGGATTAAAAATTAATTTTAGGACATTACTTTAAACTGAATTTATCTCCCTTAGAGACAGGGTGTCATGTGGTTTACAATTTTGCATGCTAAACATTTGTAATACCTTCTCTATATAGCTCTTTTGTGATAATCCTAAAATACCCCGTGAACGATCACGATGTATTTGGATTCCTAATACAAAAGAAGCTTCACCAATATCATTCATCTCAAATTTGTTTGAGAGAAATTTCTTAGTTTCCTTAAGAAGTTTCTTATCATTACTAACAAGTAAAATGTCATCCACATATAAGACCAAAAATATAAATCTACTCCCACTGAACTTATGGTACACACAATCTTCACCAAGATTCATTTCAAAACCAAATGAAAAATAACTTGGTTAAATTTTAAGTACCATTGACGAGATGCTTGCTTAAGCCCATAAATGGATTTCTTAAGTTTACAAACTAGTTGACTAGTTTGATCTGAATCAGTCACCATTTCTAGTTTCTTCATATAGATAGTTTCCTCAATATCGCCATTGAAAAAAGTTGTCTTTACATCCATTTGATGAAGCTCAAGATCAAAATGCGGCACTAATGCCATAATGATCTTAAAAGCATTTATAGAGGATACCGGTGAAAATGTTTCTTTGTAATTAATGCCTTCTTTTTGAGTAAATCCTTTAGCGACAAGACGAGCCTTATGTCTTTCCACATTACCTTGTGAATCCTTTTTGGTCTTAAAGATCCATTTACACCCAATGGGTTTCACATTATTAGGTAATGGGACAAGATCCCAAACGTCATTATCTTTTATGGATTTTAACTCTTCATTTATGGCATTAATCCACTTATGAGAATTTGGACCACTAATGGCTTCATGGAAGGTGATTGGTTCATCTCCCGCTAAACCTAACGGTTCCTCATTCTCGGCAAGATACACATCATAATAATCCGGAATAGCACTCCTTCTTGCTCTATTAGATCTCCTTAAGGGCACCGGTTCTTCTTGATTTTGAGGGTGTTGAATTTTCTCATTAACATTTTCATGTTGTTCATTAATAGGAGAATTAATGTTATTTTGAATTATATGTTCTTGTTGAATTTGAGGCACAAGTGCTTGATTTTCAATAGGAACTATAGGAAGAGGTATATAAATGGATTCCTCCTCTAATTATTCAAATTCAAAATTACTATTCAAATTTTCCCCTCTAAAATCAACATCCTCAAAAAAACCTAGCATTTCCCGTCTCGAAAAAAGTTCTAGTCTTTGGGTCATAGAATTTATATCCCCTAGATCTTTGAGAATATCCTACAAAATAACTACTAACGGTCTTAGCGTCCAACTTTCCTTCGTTAGGTCTATAAGGCCTAGCTTCGGCTGGACAACCCCAAACATGAAGATGATTTAGGGACGATTTCTTGCCTATCCATAATTCATAAGGGGTTTTGTCAGTAGCTTTTGAAGGAACTCGATTAAGTAGATAAGTTGCGGTTTTCAATGCATCGCCCCATAATGAGTGAGGTAGAGAAGTGCAAGAAATCATACTTCTTACCATATCTTTAAGGGTTCTATTACGTCTCTCGGCTACACCATTCATATTGGGTTTCCCCGATATGGTGTAGTGAGGGACAATCCCACACTCTTCTAAAAAGCGAGAAAAAGGACCTGGACGTTGTTCTCCCGAACCGTCATTCCGTCCATAGTATTCACCACCACGATCGGACCTAATGTTCTTAATAGTCTTTCCAAGTTGATTTTCAACTTCGGCCTTAAAAGACTTGAAAACGTTCAAAGATTGAGACTTTTCATGAAGCAAATAAATGTATCCATAACGAGAGAAATTGTCTATGAA
Source organism: Adenophora triphylla var. japonica (assembly GCA_022495995.1). NCBI lineage: Eukaryota > Viridiplantae > Streptophyta > Magnoliopsida > Asterales > Campanulaceae > Adenophora > Adenophora triphylla. The sequence continues at coordinate 76,733 of JAFEMH010006356.1, read as the reverse complement.
CGTGATGAAATATGTTTGACCGTTCCATGAAGGGGTAGTGAACGGTCCACATATATCCGTATGAATAAGTTCTAAGACGCTTGAGGCTCTCAAGGATTCTGTGCCTTTAGTGTTTGTAAATTTCCCTATAAGGCATTCAATACAAAAGTTATTTTTCGGAGTATCAAGTTTGTGTAATATTCCCTCGGACACAAGCTTTATCAATTCTCCCTTTGGAGATATTACCCAAACGCCTATGCCATAGAATACAAGAATTTTCACTTGATAACTTTTGCTTAGTGCCTTTAGTTTTGGTTTCATATTTATGGGACTCATTCATTTTTCTTGATTGTATCAAGTAAATTAAGATTATGGATATATGACAAAGTACTAGTACCGACAAGTTTGGAATTTTAAAATAAAGATCACATTTATTATTACCAAAAGAACAAGAGTGACCTTCCTTGTCCAAAACTGTGATAGATATTAAATTCCATCTAAAAGATGGTACATTGAATGTATTATTTAATACAATATAATAGCCAGTACTTAACATTAATCTAAAAATCCCTATGCCTATAACTTCAACCGGATTTCCAGCTCCCATATAGATGTTTCTCTCATCTTCACTGGAAATTCGGTAATTCAGGCAACCCTGCATACATGACCTAATTTTAGTTGTTGCAGCAGAATACAACCACCATGTATATTAAGGAATCGAAACCAAATTTGCGCGCCTTAGTACAAACAAGACCAAGTGACTTACCATTTGCCATTCGCGATACTTATGGTAGTCGTTCTTCATGCGAGTAAGGTCCTTGCAAAAGAAGCATTTCTTGACTTTATGATCCTTGAATGATCCCTTATGCTTCTTACTTGCAACCGCAATTTTCTTCCTTTTTCTCTTAATCCCACGAGAAGAAGTAAATGCTGAGTGAGTATTTTCTAATTTAAGATATTTCATCCTATCTTCATCTAATGTCATATGAGAAAGTAATCCATTAATATTCCACTTATACTTTTGACATTTATAGGTCACCTCAAAAGGACCAAATTGAGGAGGTAGATAGATCAAAACTAAGTGCACGAGCAAATCTTTCGAAATCTCTAACTTAAGTGCCTTTAGTTTGATCGAAAGATGAAATAATTCAATAATGTACTCCCAAAGATTTTCGTCACCCTTGTACCGTATGGAAACAAGTTTCCATAAGAATTCAAGAAAAACCTCAGCATTATCGATCTCAGAGACATTGTCCAAAAATGTCTTTGAAACTGCATTTTCCATGATCATTAGACTCACGCGGTTGGACCGTTCCCATTGCTCAACATTTTTCCGTTCTATAACGGTATTTCCTTTAGTGAGAGCAGTGGGACTTGGTTCCCCTAATGCGTGATCGATGTCCATACAGCCTAAGATCATCGTTATATTATTTTTCCAAGTTTAAGTTTAGTCCCAGTAAGCAAAGGTACATTGTTTATAGCAGTAGTTACGGATGAAGCATTAATCAAATCTGAGGGAAAAGAACAAGATGAAACATAAAACATATATAAGAATCTACACAATGATTAATTATATCAAATGAATACCATCAAAATAAAAGATAATCAATATGACATTAAGACTAATCTTTGGATTGCGAATTGACTAACAATTTGATTCATCTTAGGGTGAACAAATAATCTAAACAATATATTTTATATACTTGCCTTCCTTTGGGCCGGTTCAAGTACAAAAAATGTTCTAAAGTTTAAGATACTTGTTACCCGGCAATAAAGAATACAAACAATTTATTTTACGCCTTCCTTTGGATGGTACAAATTATTTAAAATAATCAAATATTTTATTCAATTATTATCCCATGAATGCAAATACTTAGTCAACAACAAGGTCTCCTTTGGGAAACAAGCATGTCATCACATATCAATATCTACATTCATCTTTTAACAAGTTTGAATTTAATCAACAAAATCACTTTGGCAATGATGTTAATTTTGTCCAAAATGTTAAGGATATAATTAATCGGAAACATAAGGCCTTTAAGGTAATTTCTGAAAATTTAAAGGGTAAAGAAACAAGTGAAATATTACAAAATTCTGGGAAAAAATGAACCTGAAAGCTCTTTGGACGACTCGTCCCTCAAGGGGATGACTCGTGCCTGCAAGGGGGACGACTCTATCAGAGACACCCTAATCTGAAAAATCAATGAGGATAGGGCACGACTCGTCCCTCAGGGGACGACTCATTCCTATAAAGGGGACGACTGTATCAGAGAGGTCCCATTTCCAGAAAATTGACGGGGACGACTTGTCCCCCACGGGACGAGTCGTGCTTAATGCCTAGATTGACGAACAGTCACCAATTTACACCCTTTTATGAACAGTTTTGAACCAAATTTCCAAACTCAATGCATTATAAAATGCTGGCTATGTAAATGGGATAGGTTTGTACTTCAACTAACATGATTTAAACAAGTAGACCTAGATTTACACACTCCAAACATTACACAATGTTGGCTATGTAAATGGGGTAATCTTGTATATGAACCATTGTGACTCTTTAAAGTTTGATTTTACCATTATTTCCAGAAATTGAATGAAGTTATGAACATAATACTCTTAGAAAAGATGAGTATCATGTACAAGAACAAAATAAATGAAATCACACAAGGATTAAACATGAAATGAAATTAAAGCATAAGGATTTACAAGAAACTCAAACTCAATCTAGTATATGAGCAGGCTCTGATACCAATTGTTGGAACATAAATGATCCATTAAACCATAAACCGTCTCATAACTAGATTAAGTAAGAGAAGAAGATGAAGACGGAAGCGTGTACCTGAAGAATCCATTGTGTTGTTCTTGATCTTGTTCTTGAATAAAGGAGAGATTAGGGAGATAGTCTTCTAAATGATAGTGCCCACACTTGTGTTCTTCTTAATGAATGAAGAGAGTTTTGTGACTGAATTTTTTGTGAATGTTAAGTGTCTCAAATGGCTGATGGATAGACTTTATATAGATAGAGATGGGGCACTTCATTTAGGGACTACACCCTTTCATAAAGTTGGTGGTGTGAAGTTACCATTATGCACATCATTTAATGGTACTTTCACCTAATGGAATTCTACATATTTTGTCTGTACTTTAACATTATTAAATGATTATAACACATGGAATTAAATAACACATATTATTAATCCATGTTCTAACACAAGTGGCATTAAGTAGAGTACTGTCTTTCCAACTCTTATTTAAGATGCAAATTGATGTGATAATGTTAGAGAGGGAGAGAGAGAGAGAGAGAGGATGGAAAGAATTAAACATTTTAGCCATGAACATCCATTGTACCTCAAAACTTTAGGTGAGAATGAGAAGGAGGAATGTGTGTCACGGGTGTCAAGAACAAATCACAGAGAAAGACAACTATTATGCATGCCAAGAGTGTAGTTTATATCTACACAAGAAGTGTGCATATCTGCCTAGAGATATCAATCTCTCTCGTCATCAACACCCTCTTACTCTATTTACCACTTCCCCTTATTATCTTGACCCTATTGAGTGCCATATGTGTCAACGCAGTCATTGGTATTGGTTCACCTTAGGGGTGGCAAGTTGTACTCGTCCTTACCAACCAACTCGTATACCAACCCATACCAATTATAATTGGTACAAAAAGTCGGTATACCAAACTCTTGGTACGGTAGTACCGTATCAATTATGTCTAAATTGTTGGTACATGGTACGTAAAAGTGACTTCGGTTGGTATACCGGTGTACCGAGTTTATTTATTAAAAATTATTATATATAATTATATATATAATAATATAACATAAAAAAATCTAAACCTAAAATCTATTTTCAATTCAACAGCCGTGGCCCCTTTCTTCTTTCTCTCCTTCTGGCGATTCAATTGCCGATTTACGATCCATCATTCGACGCCGGTGCACCTCCTCCCACCTCAGTCCGCTGACCAAGATCTTCCCACCGCACGCATCCTCCCCTTCTAAAGGTAAGTTCTCTACTCTCGATTCTCAACTTTCAACCCTCAAACCGTCACATTCATGTTTTGTGTAGGGTTTAATATTTGGTTTTTGTTTCGGATTTTTGGTTTTTTCTTGCTTGTAATTATTGGTTTAGGGCTTGGATAGTTGGATTTACTGATTTTTGGGCTTGGATTGGGGTAGAAACTGATCTCTCCGTTTCTCAGTTCCTCAGTCTCAACTTTTCTGTAAACATAAATATATATTATTGGATTTTTATGTGTTAATTTTTATCAGTTATAGTTGAAACTTGAAACATGATGGAATCTTTCAATTCAAAGACCGCTACAGTTTCTTCTTCTCAATCGATTCCTCTATTTACAAATGCATTTTTTTTCTATGTTTACATTTGGTATATTCGAATACCAACCGTACCAACCAAGTACCAACCGTACCAATAAGCTTGGTATACCGACTTTTGTGGTTGGTACTGGTACATTTTTTTGTATACCAATTCATACTTGATTGGTACATGGTATACGTAAAATACAGTCGGTATACCAACCGAACCACCCCTAGTTCACCTACCATTGAACCTTATGTAAGTTTGATATCGATGTGATATGTAGTTCCTTATTACAAGAGGCGAACAATATTCTTCAACATGAAGGTCACCCGCACCCGTCATCACTCCAGCTTCTTAAAGTCTGAGGTTCCACCTTAAAACCAATTGGTACCAAGGGGAGTGGCCTAGGATCTTTATATATTATAGGCAAGGTTCATCAATTCCCAATGTGGGATAATATCTCTAACACGCCCCCTCACATGTAGCCGGTCTTTGCCAAAGGCTTACAACGTGGACTTATTAATCGAGTGGCGCGGAATAACATCGTGGGCCTTTGGGCCTGCACATGTAAGGACCTGCTCTGATACCATCTTAAAGTTTGAGGTTCCACCTTAAAACCAATTGGTACCAAGGGGAGTGGCCCAGGATCTTTATATATTATAGGCAAGGTTCGTTAATTCCCAATGTGGGATCATATCTCTAACACAGATGACACCTTCGTTGTTCCGTTGTGATGCTTGTAATATAGAAGATAAAGACTTGTCCTGTTTTTGTACCGCTTGCTAGCTTTGGATCCACAAAATTAGTTGTGCTTTTGCACCAAAATCCATTACAGTTGTTCATCATGATGACCCTTTGTTCCTCGCATATTCTCTTCCAGAAAAACACCGAAACTTCACATAGTTTTGTGATATCTGCAAAGAGAAAGGGCATCCGTCAAATTGGGTTTACTATTGTGACAATTACAGATACTTTACTCATCTCAAGTGTGCTACATCAAATCCCCCAAGGTTGACGTACATACATTCTTCAACCTCCCCAACTCTCTCTCTCCCATTAATTTTTGTTTTTGTTTCTCATTTTCTTTGTTATCGGTCTTAGATCACAATATCTCATATTGATAATTGTAGTTAATCTCATCAAGTACAGGTGAAAGTGAGATTCAAGATGAAGAAGGTGATACAGAATCCAGTCAATTAATGCAACTTCCTTTCTCTAATCATGAGTCACTGGATCCACTAAGTCTTTTTGTAGCTAATAAAATTGCAAGTGTGGCTTATGATGATGGACCAACAGAGATATCCCATTGGCTTGATCATCATCCTATAAGTATCTACTACGATGCACACATTACAACTAAGAATGTGGCATACAATGATATGATTTGTGATGGATGTGTGCGTCCTATCTCAGCACCCTTCTACAGTTGCAGCAGCAAATGTAACTTCTTTCTCCACAAATTTTGTGCTGAGTTAACAGAAGAGATCTAATGCCCACACGATTCTGGGCATTCAATCAAGGTGAAGAAGTATAAAAGTTGCTATGATTTTTTCGAATGCCCTTTTTGCTTAATATTTTGCAATGGGTTCTTATGTGAGTGTGTATCTTGCGACTTGAAACTTGATATAGGGTGTGCTTCTAACTTAATTCCCAGAAGAATCAAACACGATTCTCATGGGCAGCATCCACTAGTCAGAAGTTATTTACCTAGACATGAGCAAAATCTCATATGCAATGCTTGCAATCTTTCTGCAGGCGGCGGCCACACTTATAGCTGCAAAGCTTGCAGTTTCAACCTGTGCATCATTTGTGTCAATTATCCTGGGTCGGTCCGGCATGAATATGACAGACATTCCATCCCCTTGACCTATCCCCCCATTAAAGACCATCCAAGTGATTTTATTTGTGAAATATGCGAGAAGGATATAAACCCAAGGGATTGGATGTATCATTGCAAAGATTGCAACCAATTTTTTCATACCCATTGCTTATCTCCATTTGATTGGTATTCAAATGTAAAATTTGGTGGAAAGGTTAATATTGACAGTATTCACAGACATCCACTCACATATGTTAGAAATATTAAAAGCAAGAATGTGGGGACCCCGACCCGGAACCTTTGCTCGTGCCCCGAGTGGGAGGGTCCCTTTACTATTAAAAACCACCTAAAATTTAAAAACTTTGACTTAACTTGAAAATGAAACAACTTTTAACATGACCATTACAAAACTAACTTTAAAACTTCTCCACTTGGAGGAAAGCTATAACACTTTTGAAAATAGACAGCCTGCTTAATTACAAAAGATCACAAATGTCAAGTTTAAAACAAAGTGTTTATATATAAACTCCACAAAGGAGCTAATCCAAAATACAACTACAAATCCCATCACTAGCCAACACGTACCCTGACAACCCAAAAGACACGTCCAAACTCCTTTTCGTCCTTACTGACCTGGACCTCCTGTCTCAGTGCGATCTAAATCATTAAAGGGAGAAGGGTGAGAATAAATCTCAATAAGCTATTATGAATGCAGCAATATGTCTAGTAAGATGCAACACATAACAAGGTGCATATAACACATTGGTAAAGCAGTAAACACCTTACGTTACCTTGGTTTACCTTTTCCGTCTGAACAATAAGTTGTACAACATTGGGAGTAAAACTCCACTCATTTGTGAACTGCTTAGGCATATTCACATCTTATAAGACCCATTTTTTAGGTAACCATATAAGATCGCAGCTATCTGTAAGGCTTTTGGCTCAATACAGAAGCATTAACCCCAAAATGTGGCCACAGCAGGGGACAGTCACAGGTATAATGTAATCCAATCAACTTATAGAACAATTTCCATAACTGATCGTATTCCATTATACCCCTAAACATCAGCTAATTAACATACATTCAAGCACATAATAGTTACTTGAAATGAAATCCACCAAAGGGATAAGAAAAATAACAACATGGTATTCATACTCATGTTTAAACCAATACAATAGTGCAACATACATTTTATACACTATTTGCATTATAAACCATAGAGATGTAATCAAGTAAGGCCAAAATGTATAACCAACAAGCCCTACATGTTCAATATACAACAATTCATAACCTCTATAAAGGTTCAAGTTCAATTTACCAAGTTTAAATAACTTTGGTTAAGTTGTAAACCAAGCCTGCCAACCCTTTTCCGAACAATATTTAAACCACTTCCTCAAATCCATTTTGACCAAGTATGATACCATTGGATAGCTAAAGTGTTGTACTTTAATCATAGTTAAGAGGGTTCAATTATATATTAGGTAGTTTAGGTTTATGTTGCTTGAAACATGGTTCAGAGGTGGCAGGGCAGGGCACGACTCGTGCCCCAGGGTACGACTCATGCCACATTTACACCCCCACAGATACAGTCGTCCCAAGGGGCATGACTCTTCCAATCTCAAGGGACGACTCGTGCCCTCTGCCCAGAAATCAGATTTTGAGCTGAAACATCAGCAACCAAATTCCCATTTGCCAAAAACTAAAGTACTCTGTTTTTTAAGTCATAAAATAGGTACTAAACATTACCCTAATTCATACCAAACCATTCCATACCCCTTCCAACCAAAGTAAGATGTACCAATATCATTTTATAACCTTCCAAGTCAAGAAAATTGGCCAAATTAACCATACACAATCATTCAACCCATAATTCAACAACTACCTTTACCTTACATCCCCATTTTAACCTAGACAACATTACCATTACCAATTCTTTCTTCAAATCCTTTCATGACCATTCCAACTTAACTAAAATGGTTCCAAAATTTCCAACAACCGTTTAAACAACAACAAGATTCAATTCAACATAGCATGAGCAAGAAAATGAAGGGAGTCATAATAACTTACCGGAATAATTCGAAAATAATAATTTCTTTTTTCGGATAGATAAGATCTCTTCGGCGTCACGAACAATAATATGAAGACGGATTCAAAAACGACAAGGAATTGAGTTGGCTAGAATTTTTGGAAGGAAATGTTAGGGTTTATGGAAGTTTTAAGAAGAGAATAACTTGAGCTGAGGTTTTCTTTTAACAAACTAATACTTTCCATATAGAAAATGAAGGATAAACATTTACAATTTACTTCTTAGCTCCACAAGACTTGAACCACTAATAACTAACAACCTTAACTTCTAACCTTTACAACAAAGCACCTCAACAACTTATAAACTTTTCATTTAAAAATTCAAATATTATTATATCACTACAACTTTTCACATTTATTCCATTTAGACCCTAAATCATTAACTAAATTTCATTATCACCCTAAATTCATATAAGTTGTCAAAACATAAAATAAACACATAAAACTTAACAAGTAGCATGAATTGCATAAAATGAAATACTACAACCCCAACCCCATGTGCTCATCATGTGATAAAAATGGTGCCTAATATTAGGGTCGTGACACTCACTCCCCCTTAAAGAAAATTCGCCCCGAATTTTAAATGGACTTACTTGCACGCTTAAACAACCAAGGGTATTTTTCTCTCATCTCCGACTCTAGCTCCCAAGTTGCTTCTTCAATTGTATGATTCTTCCATAGGATCTTCACTACCGGGATACTCTTAGTTCTCAATTCCCTTACTTGAAACTCCAAGACTCTCAACGGTTCTTCTACATATGACATATCCGCTTGAATCTCTTCAGGAGGAGAACTCAAAACATGGGAAGGATCATGGCAATATTTCCTCAACATAGAAACATGAAATACGTCATAAAGAGATAAAAAGGATGGAGGCAATGCCAATCGATAAGCCAACTCACCAATCTTTTCTAAAATCTCAAACGGACCAACAAATCTCGGAGCTAATTTCCCTTTATTACCAACTCTTTTAATCCCAGTCCTCAGAGAGATCTTCAAAAACACTAAGTCACCAACCTGAAAAGATAAGTCTCATCTTCTATTGTCGGCGTAGCTTTTGTGCCTACTCTGAGTCTTCTTCAATCTATCTCGGATCACCTTGATTTTCTCCGTTGAATCTCTAACCAAATCCGGACCCCAAAGCCTAACTTCACCAACCTCGTCCCAACACATTGGAGATCTACACTTTCTACCATACAATGCCTCATACGGAGCCATCTCGATGCTAGACTGGTAGCTGTTGTTGTAAGCAAACTTAACCAACGGTAGATGATCTTCCCAAGACAAGTGAAAATCCATCACACAAGCCTGTAACATATCCTCAAGTATCTGAATGGTTCTCTCGATCTGACCATCGGTTTGAGGATGAAACGCTGTGCTAAAACTCAACTTAGACCCCAAAGCTTCATGCAACGCCTTCCAAAATCTATAAGTGAATCTTGGATCTCTATCGGAAACAATACTAACCGGAACTCAGTGAAGTCTAACAATCTCTCGCATATACAATTGAGCTAACCTCTCCATCGAGTACTTTGTTAACACCGGTAGAAAATGAGCCGACTTTGTCAATCTATCAACGATAACCCAAATAGCATCCATCTTCTTTGCGGTAGGAGGCAAACCAGTCAAAAAATCCATCGAGATTCCTTCCCATTTCCACTCCGGAATATCTAACGGTTGAAGTCGTCCTGCCGGTCTCTGATGCTCGGCCTTGATTTGTTGACAAGTCAAACATTTAGATACAAAATCTGCTATCTCACTCTTCATCCCATTCCACCAATAACCTCGTTTCAAATCTTGGTACATCTTTGTACTACACGGATGAATAGCAAACTTGGATTTGTGGTCATCCTCTAATACACGCCTCTTGATCTCCGGTGATGAAGAAACACAAATTCTGCCTTAAAAAGTCAAAATTCCATCTCGATTCAACAAAAACTCCCCGTCTTTTCCATCTTGCGCTTGCCCCAAAATTTTCTTCAATTCCGGATCACTTTGTTGAGCTTCCATCAAATCTCCATACAAGGTAGGAACTGCTCGGACATTCGCAAATATTATTTCACTTCTTAACTCTCGGGAACTCAAAGTTGACAAATAAGCCTTTCGGCTAATCGCATCCGCAACTACATTCGCCTTTCCCGGATGATACGAAATCACACAATCATAATCCTTTAATAACTCTAACCATCTCCTTTGTCGATTATTCAACTCCTTCTGAGTAAATAGATATTCCAATCTTTTGTGATCGGTAAAAATCTCGAATCTCTCCCCATAAAGATAGTGCTTCCATTTATGTAACGCAAACATAATCGCAACTAATTCCATGTCATGGGTAGGTTAATTATGTTCCGCCGGTGATAACTTCCGAGAGGCATACGCAATCACTTTCCCACTTTGTATTAGAACACATCCCAATCCTTCCTTCGAGGCGTCACTGAAGATAACAAAATTCTCGCAACCATCCGGAAGGGTAAGAACTGGAGCTGATGTCAACCTCTTCTTCAACTCGGCAAAGCTTGCTTCACATTTTGAATCCCACACAAATGGTATATCCTTCCGAGTCAGTCTCGTCAACGGAGTTGCAATTCTAGAAAATCCCTCAATGAACCTTCTGTAATACCCCGCCAATCCAAGAAAGCTACGAACCTCTGTCACAGTTGAGCGGCTTCAATCTTAAAAGTATCCACAAAAATTCCCGAACTAGATACCACATGCCCCAAGAAAGAGATCTGCTCGAGCCAAAACTCGCACTTGCTAAACTTGGCGAACAACTGCTTCTGACGAAGAAGGGATAAGACAATCCTCAAGTGATTCTCATGATCTTCCCGGGATTTAGAGTAAACAAGGATGTCATCTATTAAAACCACCACAAAACTATCAAGATAAGTCTTGAAGATCCGGTTCATCATATCCATGAATACTGCCGGAGCATTAGTCAACCCGAAAGGCATAACCACGAACTCATAGTGACCATATCTCGTCCTGAAGGTTGTCTTTGAAATGTCATCCAGTCTAATCTTCAACTGATGGTATTCGCTTCTCATATCAAGTTTGGAATATATCACGGAACCTTGAAGTTAATCAAATAAGTCATCAATATGCGGGAGAGGGTATTTATTCTTGATAGTTGCTTGGTTAAACAAACGATAGTCGATGTATAATCTCAAGGTGCCATCCTTCTTCCGAACAAACAAAACAGGTGCTCCCCAGGGTGACACACTTGGATGAATAAAACCCCGATCTAGCAATTCTTGCAACTGAGTCTTCAACTCTTTCAACTCAGCCGGAGCCATTCTATAGGGTGCTTTAGATATAGGTGAAGTACCGGGCACTAGGTCAATACAAAACTCTACCTCTCTATCCGGAGGCATAGAGTACTCACTTGAAAACACATCACCAAAGTCATTAACAACCGGGACATGAGCTAATTCAGGGGATTTCTTACTTGAATCTATCACATAAGCCAAGTACCCCGCACACCCTTTAGATATCATTTTTCTAGCCTTTAAAGCAGAAATAACATGGATACCAAACATAGATTTATCCGCATCAAACACAAAAGTAGGCATATCAGGCATAGCAAAGGTGACTCGCTTTCTACGACAGTCTACCAAAGCATGGCAATGACTCAACCAGTCTATACCAAGAATGACATCAAAGTCCCGGATTTGTAACTCTACTAAATCCACTGGCAATACATGGCCACAAATATTCACATCACAACCATTATAGACCAAAGAAGAGGTGAGACACTCTCCCATAGGAGTCGAAACCTCTAGCACATAAGGCATAAATTCAGGCAATTTATGCAATGCAAATGCAAAATGAGATGCTACAAACGAATGGGAAGACCCGGGATCTATAAGGATGCGGGCCTTAACTCCTGAGAGAGGGATAATACCTCTAATAACGGCATTAGGATCAACCTCCCCTCTACCCAATGCAAATACTCGCCCCTGCACTCTATCTTTTGGCTTCCCCTCATTGTCTCTTTTAACTCCACCTCTTTATCCACCTTGACCACTACCTAATGCTTGCCCTCGCTGCAACTTAGGACAGTTCTTCCTGAAATGGCCTGCTGCTCCACACTCTAAGCATTTTCCTTGTTTGCTCTGACACCTATCTTCCGAGTGACCCATCTTCTTACAAAAACCACATACAATCCCAAATTGACTTGAAGTTGAATGATCTGACGGAGCCTCCACATTTCCTCCTCTTGCTACCCCTGGGGCTGAGAACCTTTGCTGCCCTCTACTCTGTCCCAAACCTTGACCTTGGAATCTCTGTTTACTTCCACTTCTACCTTCAGATTTACCTCGATGCTCTTCAATAACATTCTCTATACGATAGGCTCTATTCACTACCGCTTGGAAGTCTGTAAAGTCGTGTGTCAATAACTGCTTTCGGAACTCCAACCTTAACCCTTTCACAAATCGGTATACTCGTCGCTCCTCTTCCGGCACCAAATGAGGACAATATCGAGCTAACTCCGCAAACTTCACAGAATACTGAGCCACGATCATCGTCCCTTGCTTCAGTCTCAAGAATTTGACCTCCTTCTTGTCCCTTGTAACCATCGGAATGAAGTGATCTCGGAACTTGCGAGTAAAGTTCTCCCATATCTGCGGTGTGTGGTCCCGGTCCCAACTATCCTTCACGATGTGCCACCAATACTCGGCAGGTCCTTCCAACTTGAAGACAGCGCACCTCACTTTTTCTTCGTCCGGACTCTCCATTGCTGCGAATATCTTATTCATAGCTTTTATCCACCTCTCCGACTTCAACGGATCTGGATCTCCATTAAAGCTTGGTGGAGCCATCTTAACGAACTTCTCCAAACCATGCCCATGTCTACCTTCCTGATGATGCTGTGCTTGCCCTTGAGCTGTCATATTCTGCAAGAACACCCGAAACATGTTCATCATCTCCGCATTCTGATTTCCATCTCCCCCGGCATTGAAAACATTTCCCAGAGCCCGTTGCTGATCGTCATCATTCCCCGCCATTGAATAAACTCCTGTATCAAACACTCGTCGTCAGTTATCACATACTCCCCCTTAAGCTAGACATCTACCCTTGAACTCTAAATCGAGCTCTGATACCAACTGTGGGGACCCCGACCCGGAACCAGCTCGTGCCCCGAGCGGGAGGGTCCCTTTACTATTAAAAACCACCTAAAATTTAAAAACTTTGACTTAACTTGAAAATGAAACAAATTTTAACATGACCATTACAAAACTAACTTTAAAACTTCTCCACTTGGAGGAAAGCTATAACACTTTTGAAAATAGACAACCTGCTTAATTACAAAAGATCACAAATGTCAAGTTTGAAATAAAGTGTTTATATACAAACTCCACAAAGGAGCTAATCCAAAATATAACTACAAATCCCATCACTAGCCAACACGTACCCTGACAACCCAAAAGATACGTCCAAACTCCTTTCCGTCCTTACTGGCCTGGACCTCCTGTCTCAGTGCGATCTAAAACATTAAAGGAAAAGGGTGAAAATAAATCTCAATAAGCTATTATGAATGCAACAATATGCCAAGTAAGATGCAACACATAACAAGGTGCATATAACACATTGGTAAAGCAGTAAACACCTTACGTTACCTTGGTTTACCTTTCCCGTCAGAACAATAAGTCGTACAACATTGGGAGTAAAACTCCACTCATTTGTGAACTGCTTAGGCATATTCACATCTTATAAGACCCATTTTTCAGGAAACTATATAAGATTGCAGCTATCTGTAAGGCTTTTGGCTCAATACAGAAGCATTAACCCCAAAATGTGGCCACAGCAGGGGACAGTCACAGGTATAATGTAATCCGATCAACTTATAGAACAATTTCCATAATTGATCGTATTCCATTATACCCCTAAACATTAGCTGATTAACACACATTCAAGCACATAATAGTTACTTGAAATGAAATCCACCAAAGGGATAAGAAAAATAACAACAGGGTATTCATACTCATGTTTAAACCAATACAATAGTGTAACATACATTTCATACACTATTTGCATCATAAACCATAGAGATGTAATCAAGTAAGGCCAAAATGTATAACCAACAAGCCCTATATGTTCAATATACAACAATTCATAACCTCTACCAAGTTTAAATAACTTTGGTTAAGTTGTAAACCAAGCCTGCCAACCCTTTTCCGAACAATATTTAAACCACTTCCTCAAATCCATTTTGACCAAGTAAGATACCATTGGATAGCTAAAGTGTTGTACTTTAATCATAGTTAAATAGGGTTCAATTATATACTAGGTAGATCAGGTTTATGTTGCTTGAAACATGGTTCAGACGTGGCAGGGCAGGGCACGACTCGTGCCCCAGGGCACGACTCGTGTCACATTTACACCCCCACAGATACAGTCGTCCCAAGGGGCACGACACTTCCAATCTCAAGGGACGACTCGTGCCACAGGGCAGGACTCGTGCCCTCTGCCCAAAAATCAGATTTTGAGCTGAAACATCAGCAACCAAATTCCCATTTGCCAAAAACCAAAGTACTTTATTTTTGAAGTCATAAAATAGGTACTAAACATTACCCTAATTCATACCAAACAATTCCATACCCCTTCCAACCAAATTAAGATGTACCAATATCATTTTATAACCTTCCAGGTCAAGAAAATTGGCCAAATTAACCATGCACAATCATTCAACCCATAATTCAACAACTACCTTTACCTTACAACCCCATTTTAACCTAGACAACATTACCATTACCAATTCTTTCTTCAAATCCTTCCATGACCATTTCAACTTAACTAAAATGGTTCCAAAATTTCCAACAACCGTTTAAACAACAACAAGATTCAATTCAACATAGCATGAGCAAGAAAATGAAGGAAGTCATAATAACTTACCGAAATAATTCGAAAATAATAATTTCTTTTTCCGGATAGATAAGATATCTTCGGCGTCACGAACAATAATATGAAGACGAATTCAAAAACGACAAGGAATTGATCGAGTTGGCTAGAATTTTTGGAAGGAAATTTTATGGTTTTGTTTCCATGGAAGTTTTAAGAAGAGAAGAACTTGAGCTGAGGTTTTCTTTTAACAAACTAATACTTTCCATGTAGAAAATGAAGGATAAACATTTACAATTTACTTCTTAGCTCCACAAGACTTGAACCACTTATAACTAACAACCTTAACTTCTAACCTTTATAACAAAGTACCTCAACAACTTATAAACTTTTCATTTAAAAATTCAAATATTATTATCTCACTACAAATTTTCACATTTATTCCATTTAGACCCTAAATCATTAACTAAATTTCATTATCACCCTAAATTCATATAAGTTGTCAAAATATAAAATAAACACATAAAACTTAACAAGTAGCATGAATTGCATAAAATGAAATACTACAACCCCAACCCCACGTGCTCAACATGTGCTAAAAATGGTGCCTAATATTAGGGTCGTCACAGAGAATGCTTCATTGTGTGTCCAATGTGGTGTAGATGGGAACGGGCATCCTATCCTGGAGTGTGCACCCTGTGGTTTCAAGCTTTGCATACCCTGTGCAATAGAATTTGAGGCATAAAGCTATAAAGTGAATTGCTTCTGATTATATTGTAGGGTGAACATCTATTGTGAAGGACAATTTATTTAATTATAAGTGTAATGTTATTAGTTCTCTTTATTTTAGCTCCTGTTCTTCTAGTGTACTCCCAAAAATGAATGGACAAGTTATTGAAATTGTAGTTAATTATTTTTTTAAATAAGTCACGAATACCTGCTGCTATAGTTTAAGATTTTTTTTTCTTTCAAAATACCAATTGACTATTGATGTGATAATGCTAGAGTTGGTCCATATTATATTCATTTATTTATAGAAACACAAATTTATTTCCATCATTTCTAATGAAACTAAACACTCACTATTTTTTGGCTTACAAATATGATGAACAAAGCAAAATGGATTTGTTATGAAGCAACAATCGGTTCATGCAATTTTCGACGCAGTTTTCATCATAGGTCATCCGAAAACAGCACGGCTATGCTTTAATAAAGGGGCAAGATTGCGTACATCTGACCCCATTACACCATCGTAGGTGGGAGCCTTTGTGGCACTATGGGAAATGTTGTTGTTGTACAGAAACACAAATTTAAATGAGTTGGCAACCACAATATATTTTGACAATATCCACCGGGAAAGATAGAGTGGAAGAGAAGATGAAAAGATTTGAACATTTCCGCCATTCTATACATCCATTGATCCTCAAGAATATAGGAGGAGGTGGAATTTGTGTGTTATGGTTGTCAAGAAGCAATCTTCCACACAACATTGCACACAGCAGCTACACCAGACATAAACGCCATTTCAGCCCTAATTGCTGTGTTTCGAGCTTAGATCACCTCTCACAAGGCTGAGATTAAGGGTAAGCAAATTATGATAGCTAGGTTGGAGAAAAGCATTACTGAGTTGATAGAAGTGCTTTCTGGTTCCTCTCAAAAAGGGGGAGAAATATCTGATGCAAGGGGAGCATCTACTGCAAGGGGAGTATCTAACGATGATGAAGGTTTGGAGTTTGACATTGAACAAGATGTTAATGATACTACTAAAGCAATAGAGAAGGAACATCTGCGAGAAGATCTCTTCTCGGGTCTCTAAAACTTCTAAAACATTTGTGTTTTGGACAAATTTCGACAAGTAAATTTGTCTTCTCAAGGAGGTTTAGGCACAAATGGAATATGATCATAAAATCAATATGAACACAAGGATGTAACGAGAAAACCCTTAGAACAATCGTCCAAGAGAAAAACCTCGGGAGGCTTTTGGCAAGCCTGCCTGAACCAAACAAATTTTATTAAATATTTGAGAATTTTTTAGTACAAGTGCAAAGTAGGAGTAAGCAAAACTGTCTAACGTGAACAAGAGTGCGTCCTAAGAGTAATATATAGGCGTTATTGTAACTGAATGCAACAACTTGAATGTCGTGCTGATTTTGTGCCTATAATCTCTCCCCTTGTTAATGGAGTCCAACTGTTATCCTTTTGGTTGATAGTTTGAATCTGTTGTGGTGCTCTTTGACTAGGTCCAAATGGTCGCATGGGTGAATTAATTATTAATAATTTCGTTCCTGAAAAATAGGATAAAGACAACAAATAATTTCAAGGCGTTAGTCCAAGATGTAAGTCAAGATGTTACCTCAAGATGGATGTCCAGGATGCATAACATGTTGAGTGGATTTTTTAGGACGTAACAATTGCCCCCAAAATATTGAAGCGTTCCATGTTGAATACGGAGGGCTTTAATATTTTGCCATGTGTCGCTTTGGGCTTAAAAGGATGGTGATGAGGTGGTTGGCCCGTACGATGCTCGAGGACTCTAGGGCTCATTATGGGCTTTATAATGGTCTTGTCAAATTCATTTTGAATTTTCAAAAGGAAACCAAATTTTGCCAAAACTGTTCCTCTTTCGCCGGCGTCATTGTCCCTGCTTTGTTTCCGGTGAGTATTCTCCTCCTCGTTTCTTTGTTTATTTTCTGTCCGCTGCTTATGGGTAAGGGAAAGGTTGTGATTGACATTGAGGCCACTCCCCCCAAGGGTTTTAAGTGCTTAGGGTTTATAAAAAAGAAGGATGACGAGCGGTGCAACTTCAGCGCATCCCATGTTGATGCGTTGAAGAGAAACAATGCATTTCACCCAAGTGCAGAGTTTCTAGTACCAGGCAAAACTGGTAGCGCCGATTGCTTTTTCGTTGACTGGGTAGGTTTCTATGAGTATCCCTTCACAATAGGCTTAAAATTCCCCTTTTCTTCCATGATTACCCGCTTCTTTAAGGTCACGAAGCTATCTTTTTGCCAACGGATGCCCATTGGCTGGCGCACTTTACACACTTTAGACATAATTTCGTTGGAACAGGGGTTGGTTGTTGGTCTAGAGGAATTGGCTTTTACGTATGACATTAGGGCTTTTGGGAATGGTAGGTTCAACTTTAGGATTAGGCCAGGTAGGGATCCTTTAGTATTAGGGTTAGATGCTGCTGATAGAGGGTGGAAATGCAAGTTTTTCTATGTGAAGAAGGCTAGTTTGGAGGGAGAAGGCAAGGAGGTGACATCTGTTTGGATTCGTCAAGGTAGATGTTGTTTTATTGCTTGTCTTACCTTGTTACGTCTTGCTGGACTTGTCATTTTGAACATTTCTTTTTTTATTTCCTTTTCTCGTAGTTGCACCAGTTGGAGAATTGTTTCCACCTACTGAGGGAACTGCCGCTAATGTTGAATCAATCTTGAATTTAACTCCTGGATCTTTACGAAAGTATAAACCTAGTCTTGTTGAATTTTTTGGCGAGGATTCCAGGGAGGAGGAAAGAGTTTCCGTTAGTGTTGGTCCAGCAAAAATGTCTTCTGGTAAAATCTCTCTCCATAAAAACAACGCTTGACTTCTATATCCATCTGACTCTTGTTATTCTACTTGAAACAGTAACCTGTTCAAAAGCAAGTTTCGATGTATCTGATATCATGGCCAATCTGAGAGCTAAGTTTGGGGTAAAGTTGGAGGGAGGTAAACCTCCTCTCCCCAAGGGAGACAGCATAACCAGGGCTGGCAAGAAAAGGAAGGCTGATGACACAATGATTATGGTGGAAGAGGAGAGTTTGAAGGAGAAGGTAAAAATGTCTTTTTTGGTTTGTATGGTATCTTCTGTATGTTCACCTTGTTTGGTCTGCTTTACAAGTATTGAAGTTTATGGGATCTTTGGCGAAGGAAGTAGAAATGAAGGAGGATCGTATCAAGATCCTTACGCAGAAGGTGAAGATGGGGAAGGAGAAAGTTGCACAAGAGAAGGCAAAAAATGAACAAATAGAGAAGGAGCTGACAGACCTTACTACAAGGATGTTGAGGGTGGAAATGGAACATATCAAGGAGATGGCAGAATCGAAAGAGCAATTCATGGCAGATGCTACTAAATCAGTAATGGAGAGTAGAATCACCATGATGAGAGAATACGAGGCTGGAAAGCATGAGGCTTGGAGGATTGATGAAGAGGTCGCAATGTTGGAGGCATTTTTATGTGAAGAGGTTGATGTAGGCGAAGTGAACTCGAATGAAGTCAGGGTGCCTGGAAGGGATGAGGCAAGGAAGGAGGAAGAGAAGATTGAAGTCGAACCTCCTTCTGGGGAAAATGAGGGTAAGGAAAGTGATGCTCCTACAACATAAAACAATTTAATATTTGTGTTTTAAACAATATTTACGTTTTGTTTGATCGTGCCTCTGTTGGCACGTTAATTTGGGTTTTAAAAGTAGGGGGTTGGCCCCAAAGACAATTATACTTTTTGGGAATTTTTTGTAAGTGGTTCATAAGAGTCCAGATAGCTTAGTTTTTAATGGTGTTGGGTTAGTCCAACGTCTTGGGTGTTTTGATAACTTTTAACTGTAATGAAGCTTTTGGATGCTTTATACCTTTGAGCACTTTTCTGTTTTAGGTACGGAAGACAACACGTACAAGTGTTGTAACCAATTGGCGAAGATAACATGCAACGATGTTATAACCGAGTTGTAAAGATAACATGCAACGATGTTATAACCAAGTTGTAAAGATAACATGCAACGATGTAACCAAGTGATAGGTGACATGTAGAAATGTCACTTGTCGGAGTCCTTAGGTAACATGTTAATGTTACAATCCTTAGTTCACATATTCGAATATTAGGATATCAAATGCGATTCCCTTGACAAGGCGAATTACATTTGTTATTCTAAGTCGAGTGTGAAAATCGTGCACCCAGGCGGTTATGGTTATTATCTTATGAATACGCTGCGAAGATACTTAGAAGTATGGAAAATCATGTACCTTAGATTTACCGAGAAACGTTGGTTCTTTCGAGCAGTGCACCATGTGATTTTGTAAAGCTCTCTATCCACGGTCCAGGAGTGTCTAATCTTGTATCACAAGAATATATTAGGAGTTAGGTGTTAGCTTAGCTAACACCCCTCCGATGCTTAAGTCAGTAGGAGTTTTAATGAAAAGATAAATGGTTTGAAAGGCAGTAAAAATTAAATTTCAAGAAGAAGTTTGTACCTTGGTGTTAAAATTGCAATGAATTTTAACTTACACGTAATACCACTCAAGGCGTAGCTCACGGCATCATATCGGAAGGTGACAGCTTGCCCCAGACGCGTCCGGCTAACTAATTTGTTATAGTTCACCGTTTTCGTCATGGACCTCGAAGCATATTTATACTTACTGGTCGTGTTTAATGTGTAGAGCACGCCTTCATATCTATTTTGTAACACTCCTTTGTGGCTTGTTGGTCACCTTTCACTGTGATGACTCCCCAAGGCGTTGGCATCTTAACACATTGATGATACGTAGAAGGAATAGCCCGCATATTATGGATTCATGGCTGGCCTAAGATGAGGTTATAGGAGGATGGGAAATCAATCACGCATACCCTTTCCATAGAGTTTATTCCTTCTACATAGATGGGTAACTTAATTTCTCCAATGGTTTGCTTGGTTTCCCCGCTGAATCCTACCAAGACGGAGGAATTTCTTACGACTTCTGATAGGGGAATCATCATTTCTTCCAAGGTGCTCTTCATGACCAGATTGACAGAGCTGCCATTATCGATCAAGATGCGTTTCACCTTGCAATCGGCAATTTGCAAGGTGATGACCAGACCGTCATGGTGTGGGTCGGAAATGCCTTCTTTGTCGTCGTCATCAAAAATGATTTCCTCTTCAAGGGAATGTCTGAACATCTAGTTGGCAATTCCGTTTTGTCTTCCTTAGGGTCCTTAGCGTGACGTTTGGCTGCAGAATATGTGGTGCCACAAATGTCTGACCCTCCTGTAATGAAGTTGATCACCTTAGTGGCAGGAGGGGGTGAAGACGGAGCTTCAGCGACGGTTTCCTTTGTTTCAGCCCGTCGTTTCCTTTTCCCTAACAAATCTTTGAGGAGTCCTTTCGATAGTAAGTAACTAATTTCTTTCCTCAAGGCGATGCAATTATCCGTAGTATGCCCAAAATCTTCATGGTAGGCACACCACTTTGATTTATCCTTCCATGACGCTGACTTATCGGCTGCCTTTGGCCACCTTGCCTTTCCGCCTAGATTGTCCATAGCATGTAGAAGACCTGAAATGTCAACAGAAAAGCAGTAGTCACTAATCTTAGGATAAACTGTATCATCTTCCTCGTCATCTTCATCTACGATGTTAATTTTAGAAGAGTCGGTTTTAGAATAGGGTTTCCCCCTATTAGATCGATGGTGGGATGAATCCGCCTTTCTGTCGGGATTCTCATATTAGGCGTCTTCTTTGACGTCTTGCCATGGTCACTTCATCTTCTTCCAACCTGATGAAACGGACAGACCTCGTCCTGACTTCCTCTAGGCTTCGGGATGGAAACATGACAAGGTCTTGGTAGAATTGTGATTCTCTCTTCAGTCCCATCTTGAAAGCTTCGATCGCAGTCGATACGTCAATGTGTGGAATGCTTATAGCTTCCTTGTTGAACCGGAAGACGTAGTCTTTCAAGGTTTCATCGGGTTGTTGTACGATCCTGTAAAGGTCACTTGTCAGTTTTTCAAACACACGATTGCAAGAAAATTGATTAAGAAACATGTTAACTAATTGAGAGTAGGATGAGATAGAGTTCGTAGGCTGATTAGTCAGCCACATCAAGGCGGGACCAGACAAGGTGGAGCCAAAGCCCCTGCACAAGAAAATTTCTTTAAGATGCGGAGGGATGTTGATGATATCCATCTTCTCTTGATATAAAGCGATGTGTTCGGCAGGATCCGTCGTGCCATCGTATTGCTTCATGGGGGGGTACTTGAAATCTATTAGGGATCTCGACTCCAGCTATTGCAGGGACAAAGCGTGAATCATGATGGCTGGTTGGAGACGCTTGGCTGAAGGGTAAGGTGACTCCGGGAACCTTCATGAGGATTTCTTTAAGTTGCTGCACCTCTCTTGTAAGGGCAGTATCTATAATAGGGTTAGTGGCAACTATAGGACTGAAAGGGGTATTAAACAAATTAAAACTCCCTGTTTGCCCCACGGGGGTGGGGTTGCAAAGGTGAAGCATGATGTCAGCGGCATCGGGTTGGACGTGACGGTGGTGCTTTCAGTTTGAACAGTGCTGGATATGGGTGTAGCGCCTTGACTGCCCTGCGCGCTCGTCCCAGCACCTGGAAAAAGAGTTCTAGGCTGCAAAGGTGAGACCTCTAACGTGCCGGTTACGGGAAGGGTGAACCCGAAAGCGGAGAAGTCATGATGTAGCCTATTGATGTGATTAAAGATCATTTGATTGGTGTATTGCTGCCCATCTATCTGATCTTTCAGCTGTTGCATCATAGACGTCATGGCAGTTATCACTCCTAGTGAGATGTCTGGCAGTGACATGTTGGAAGTTCCACCTGGGTTGAGCCCCTGATTTTGAGGCATGGTAGCACCGGGGCCCGCAGGTGGATGTGCGCTAGATGTCATAGGCAAGCTTGATATGATGGTTCTTGCCCCGGTCGTGATGATAGGGGTATACATAGCAAAGGTCGGATTGCTCATCTTGAATGGAATCTAAAAAACCAAAGTTCCCACAGACGGCGCCAAATTGTTTTGGACAAATTTCGACAAGTAAATTTGTCTTCTCAAGGAGGTTTGGGCACAAATGGAATATGATCCTCAAAGCAAGATGAACACAAGGATGTAACAAGGAAACCCTTAGAACAATCGTCCAAGAGAAAAACCTCGGGAGGCTTTTAGCAAGTCTGCCTGAACCAAACAAATTTTATTAAATATTTGAGAGTTTTTTAGTACAAGTGCAAAGTAGGAGTAAGCAAAACTGTGTAACGTGAACAAGATTGCGTCCTAAGAGTAATATATAGGCGTTATTGTAACTGAATGCAACAACTTGAATGTCGTGCTGATTATGTGCCTAGAATCTCGCCCCTTGTTGATGGAGTCCAACCGTTATCCTTTTGGTTGATAGTTTGAATCCGTTGTGGTGCTCTTTGACTAGGTCCAAACGGTCACATGGGTGAATTAATTATTAATAATTCCGTTCCTGAAAAATAGGATAAAGACAACAAATAATTTCAAGGCGTTAGTCCAAGATGTAAATCAAGATGTTAGGATGCATAACATGTTGAGTGGATTTTTTAGGACGTAACAATTTGCTACTATTTTTGGGTTGTAATAACTTAGAATTGATAACTCTGTGATGAAAGTATTTAGTTTTTTTTTTTACTTAACAAATTGTTTTGCAGGTTTTTTATCAGAACCACAAAGATAGGGGGAAATTGAAAGAGTATGAAAATACTCTTAGATCTTTTACTTAATCTTTGTGATTCTGATATTTAAATTAGTGTATACTTATTACATAAATAGTTTAGGAAATAAAATATAAATATATATTTAAATTGATTAACGGCTAACTTCTATATTTAGATAGAGTTTGTATTTTAGGTAAAGACTCAAGGAAGGAAGGACTCTTGACGATAAGGAAAGGAGATCCGAATTGACAATAAGAAGATTGAGTCCTTGTCAAACAAGGATTGTGTATTCGCCTATATATAAGAAACGTCAACCTCCATTCTTAGTGACCGATTTTCCGAGAGCAAATACGGAGCATAAGAGAGATTATTCCTTGAGCATTCGTTGTATCTTGAAGATCAGACTTTGGTCTTTCAAGATTGTTTTTCGTGTTTAGTGTTCTAAAAGTTAGAACGTGTTTTGGTCTTTAGTTCTTTATTTTCTTTTCATTGTAACTGTTTTACTTTACAACCTGTTCTCTAACAAGGTTGTGTTTTTATGAAAAGGTTTCCAGCAAGAAGTTTCTTGCTGAAGTTTTAATTTTTCTGCTGCATTTATATTCTGTTCACTTTTAGTTATTTTTCTGGAAAAAGTTATTTATTCTGTTGTGAGGACACTTTTGTGAACAACTGTACGCACAAGTCTTTGCACAAGTGGTTACAGTCCTAGCTACAATTCTTTCACACTTGATCTTTCTGGTGCAACTTCTCCTACCACAATCGTTGATACATCCTTCCCAAACAATAGTCAACTGAAAATGCTCAATCTTTCCCAAACCCAAATTCCAATCCCACCATTCTTTCGGGATCTTGGAACACTTACTCATTTGATTCTAAGTGGTTGTGAAAACATAAGCAGACTGCGTGGACTTGACCAGTTGACCGGTCTTCAAGTTCTTGATCTTTCAAGTGCTTTGAAGTTCACTAGTTTCCACAACTTGTCGTTAGGGAAACTTGTTTCCCTCGATGTTCTTGATCTATCTGGCACTAGCATTGAGCAGTTACCGTCATCCATTGCTGATCCCCTTCATCTCCATTTAAAAGGTTGTTCTCAGCTAAGTAAACTTTCTTACATAGAGACACTCAAGCGTCTTGAGGTCCTAGATGTTTCAGGTACTCTTAGCCTGACTGAAATTATGGAAACATTCTTTACAAATCTTGGAAACCTGCAATATCTCAACCTTTCTGGAACAAGCATAAAATCTTTGCCATCTCTCTCCAATCTTTATGAGCTTCGCCAGCTCTTGCTTTCACATTGTTCAAACTTGGAGAAGCTACCAAGCCAGACTTCCTTCAAAAAGTTGGAGGTGTTTGATCTTTCTAGATGTACATCTTTGGACGAATTGGATGATGAATTCTTTCAGCAAATGTGTCTACTTCAGAAACTCAAGGCGCTGAATTTAAGCGGCGTTCCAGCATTGAGAGAATCCAGAGCCGAGTTCTTGAGTCATTTGAATCACCTTCAAATTGTTAACTTGTCTAAGACTAGACTTGAAGGGTTACCCTCTCTCTCAAATCTTTCCAATCTTAATCAGCTTTTACTTGGCCATTGTCTCTGCTTAAGACAGTTCCTGAACTAGTCAAACTTACAAATCTGGAGGTCCTTGATCTTTCTGGAACTGCGATCAAAGATTTACCATCCCTTGATAGATGTAGCAAGCTTCGTAAACTCATCCTAAGAGATTGTTCAGGCTTAACAGAGTTTCTGCATGTCGCAATACTTGATGTGCTGAGAGGTACTTCCACAGAACTTCCTTATGGGATTTCAAAGTGGACCCATATTGAGCAGCCTGACTTGCAAGACACGAAGGCTGATCAAGGAGTTGACGTCAGTGAGAAAAGTTGCTCAGCACTGAATGAGCATCGGTGGTGGATATCCAATTTGCCAGTTGAGGCACTATCCAGCTGCCTGACACCTTCAGCATCTGCAAGCGGAGCCCAGTTTCTGTATCTTCTCAAGGAAAATCCGACATTGTGGGACACGGAATTCAGAAAGTTCCATTTCTCCGTACATCCTACAGGACGTCCTGAATTTGCTTTTCAAGGTACTTGCTAAGCCAATTTTTCCGGTTTAGAGAAGAGCGACTGTTGGAGATCCGTGGATTTCAACGCTGTCCCAAAGGTATATCAGATATTCTCAGACATGTTCACTGTCTACTACTAGTTGACTATAATTTTGGAAGCTGGTTAGCCGACATGGGTGCCTCCAACCTCAAAGAGCTGAAAGTTGTTGGTTTGATTGCTGTAACGAAAATGGAGAGTGTTTTTCAACGAGATGAGATGGAGGAGGTTTTATGCATCTTTATTAGTAAAATTAAAAACAAACACATCTTCATGGTATCCCTTACAATCAATGAAACTTCGACATTCATTTAGGGACAAATGGAGTAGATTACCACTCAAGAATCACAGGCATAATATGAAAAAGGATTGAGTATTGTGGGAATCTTTTTTATGTGGAAAGAAAACATGACTTGGATGGGTCTAGAAAAAATAATTATTATATATGCATAGAACAACAAAATACTGGTGCATTATAATTTCTTAAATTAATATTCCTAACAAATAGGGAAAATTGCAAATAAAATCACTATACTATTCAGTTTTTTTAAATAAAATATCTCCGTCGCTCATGGTGGAGGGAAAGGGAGGCGGACCGTTAAAAGGTAGGAGGATTGGGGTGGATCTGGATGAAGAAGAAGGGGAGGGAATTTTAAGTTTAAGGGTTTATTTTTTCTTAAGTCTCTCCCTACAATTTTCAAAATTAAAATTTAAACCCTAAATCTTATTTCTTTATTTATAGATCAATCTATCGAAAGTACCTCTTATAATTTAATCACATGCAGTGCACGTGACCATTTAACAGGAAAAAATTAACCCCGATAGTAATAAGTGACCATGGATGCAAAAATAAATTATGTGTTGGATGCAAAAAAAAAATAGTTTAGCAGTGAAACACGCAAAAACTGAATAGTACAGTGATTTTACTTGCAATATTTCCTAAAAAAATATATGTTTCATAACAAAATGTTAAATAATCTGCAACGAAATACTAAGTGTGCCAAAATTTAAGGAGAAATATTTTGAGCACCGCTATGAATCAAATAAGTTGTTCACTACTAGAATAAATTATATTAAGAACGGACAAAATCGTTTCTAAATGTACAAAGTCGTCCCTATTTTTCTATTTGGGGATCAACATTTTGGTTGCCAATTTTTGGTTGCTAAAATTGACCAAGACTGTTCGTCCCCATTTTGGAACCACCTGTTGGTTGCCATATGAGTAGGTCGTCCCCATTTAAGGATCAACAAATGGTCACCAATTTTAAATTTGGCACAAACAGTTCATCCCTATTTTTTCGTCCCTAAAATGTTCGTCCCCAACTGTTGGTTTCCATTTTTAAATTTAGGGACCATCTCTTAATTTCCAAATTCGAAAAAAAAAATTAGTAAATATTATTATTTTTAAAACATTTATATTTACTGATTATATATATATATATATATATATATATATATATATATATATATATATATATATATATTAAATCTTTCATTAACAAAGAACAACATTAATGATCCTGATGGATCACTTCATCCAATCATATTTAATAAAAAGCCCTAAACTGCACACTGAATCTGCCACTGAGATCAAATAACATAGACAAAAAGGCTCAATTTACTAATTGACAAATTAACAGCAAAAACCAGATTTCGTCAATAGTGCACAAACCCATAAAAACAATGAACTAGAACATATATACATCTGCAGGTGCAACAATCATTGGAAAAAAATCAAATAGAAGTGGTTGAACAGAGAAACTCGTCAACGGAACAATTACCAGGTTAAGAGGATCACCAATTTCGTCAACGGAACAATTACTAGGTTTTACAAATATGTGATTTGAGATGACAGGGGGATTAATATACCTGATTTTGTGCTATCTGTTGCAGCGATTGTTGATTGGAAATCGCCAAGGAACCTATACGCAGAGAAGATTACTGTAAAAAGGAATTGTTATGGCGTCAGTGGTTTTGAGTATTCTCCGCAAAATTGGATTGTTATTGCGGCTGAATTCTCCGCAAATTGAATTGTTCGTGGTTTTGGGAAGCTAGGGGGAGGGAAGTAATTTTTGGGGAAAATACGTTGGAGGGAATATGAAAAGTTAACCGGGAAAGTAAAAAACAAATTGAATTGGATGGAATTTATAAAAAATGAGTTGGTCTTATGAAAAACTAGTTTTTTCTTAAGATAAGGAAAAACGTGTTTTCAAAATGAACGGTGGCAATTTTGTAATTACTGGCAACCATGTTCAAAATAAACGGTGGCATTTTTGTAATTACAGCAACTACGATAAATGCCAGTGTTAATATTACAAATGACCAGTGATTTCATACTGGCATTTTATAAACATGAAACTGACATTTTTTACACGGGCACTTTTAAATACATAAACTGGCATCTCTTCAAAAATATAAGCACTGGCATTCAAAAATACATGGACTGACATTTTGAAAACGCATTTACTGGCACTCATAAATACATATACTGGCACTAAAAAACACTTATAATTATTTTTGCTGATATTCAAAAAAACATGAACTGGCATTCAAAAAAACATGGACTGGCATTCAAAATTACAAGAACTGGCATTCAAAAAATACATTGACACTCAGTTACACACTTACTGGCACTCTATTATACACTAACTGGCACTCCAAAATACATGGACTGGCGCACTCAATTTTACACCAACGGGCACTTGATTATACATGAACTGGCACTCAAAAAAACAAAAACTGGCATTAGTTTGAACTGGAACGGGCACATTTTATACTCAAATCAACAGAGGAAGACCGGCAATTGCAAGAAGAACGGTGAAGGAATTGAGAGGTTAGAGTTAGGTTGCTGCCGGTTAATTGGTTTTGGACTGGGAAGACGCCGATGAACGGGAGAGAGGGACAGGGAATGGTGAGGTCGGAATTGTCGTTGAATCAATCGGAGGGAGTAGGCTAGGTTGTTGTTGATTTTAGAGGGAGGAATTCGATGGAGGTTCGCTCTGAGCTAGGTGAAGGTCGACGGTGATGGAGGTTGAATTGGGTTGAATTTGCCGGAGAAGGAGAGCTAGGTTAGGGAGCTTGGGGGACGGCAATGGCTTTTGTGCGTATAGAGAGAAGAGGAATCCGGATAGAGAGAGAAAGGGTGAGGTTGAAGCTGGGTTGTTGTCCGGTGAGGTGAGATAGGGAGGAGCTTGGCCGGCAATGGAGGGAGTTGTTCCCCTGTGAAAGAAGACGCAAAAGAAGACGCAGAGTGAGGTTTTGCGTATAGAGAGAGAGAGAGACCGGATAGAGAGAGAAAGAGAGAGAGCATTGTGTGTTGTTAACGGGAAAACACGTTTTTTGTTAAGCTTAACAAAAAATGCGTTTTTTGTGAGTTTTTCGCAAAATTAAAAGAAAACTTATTTCTAAAAGGAAAAGAAAATTTATTTTTTTAAAAAGACAGCAAATTTAAAAGAAAACTTATTTCTAAAAGGAAAAGATACCCGAGTTGTTTAGTTTATTATGTCATCTTTTGGTTAGACTTTATTTCCTCCGTCCCATAATAAATAATAGAAAAAATGGGACGGACAATAGCATTTTATTTTTTTAATTTTTTTTAATAAATAAAACTATTTGAGATGTTAGTTAATAGGGAAATTTTTTACAAAAAGTTATATAAAAAAATTTAATAATTTTTAAAGAAATGAAAGTATATAATAGAAAAAAAGAGGGACGGACAATAACATTTACTTTTTTAATTTTTTTAATTTTTTTTTGAATAAATAAAATTATTTGAGATGGTAGTGGTTGGTCTTTTTCTTGGTTGTTGATCTTCATTTTTATAGCAAATAATATTGTGCATTATGGAGACATTCTGGCAGTCCCTAATTTTAATATGTTTGTCCCTATTTAGCTACCAACATTGGCCATTCCCATTTGCCCCAAGTTGTCAGTCCCTACTTCAATTTATTCTTGTAAATTGGTCTCTATTTTGTTGTTGGTCTTCATTTTGATATCAAATATTATTGTGCATCATGGGGACATTCTGGCGGTCCCTAATTTTAATATGTTTGTCCCTATTTAGCTACCAACCTTGATCATTCCCATTTTCTCCAAGTTGTCCGTCCCTATTTTAATTTATTCTAGTTTTTATGGAGAGCTTGTTCCCCAAACTCGAGTGAAATGCATTCAACATTTTCTCAATCTAAATCAAATGAGCTTGATTCCTCGCATTATGATGATATTTTTAAAAGTTTGGACTTACATAATACCACTGCTACTAAGTTGAGAATGATGTAGAGCGTAAAACATATAGAGAAACGCTAAGTAAAAGCATTCAAGGAAAATGTAAGTTAGAACAACAACTTGAACGTCTTGTTGATGCGGTGGATGTTAGGAGTCGATCCCAAGTAGAATTCCCCACAACTACAACAAAAGTTGGTGTAGCCAATAATGAAGAGAAATCCGTATAAGAGTGCACGGATTTACTAGATGAGATCAATGATATCGTTTATATTATCTTTTTTCGTTTGCAACACAACTTCTTGTCAAATCAATTCAAGGCAATGTTCACTGCACATCGTGATCCTGAGATACAAGTCAACTCTCGTCGAGCAAATTAAGCACATCCTTATTTAATGAATTCTTATTTTAAGCGCAAAAAAAAAAGGAGCTTAAATAGCTCACTGAAATGTTTGTTCATTGTTTGATTTTTATTATAATTTTTGTTGAATGACATATTTATCTTTTGAAAAATAAATTATTTATTTTGAATAAATTTTGGTGCTGGTGAATTATTTATTAAGTGATTTTTGATGCACTTTTCCTTTTTCACACATGTAATTTAAAAAAAAAAAAAATCAAAATTGATGCCGGAAAAACGCAATGGAAAGGAAAGTATATAAAAGCGGATAGAATGCTCACCACTCCAAAGAATCCACCTTGGAGATACAGGGTATAAACAACTCACCACTCAACGGAATTCACCGAAGAGATACAAGATTGTGTGTTCACCACTAAACAGAATCCACCGAATAGATAGAGAACAATAAAAGATGGCACGAAGCTCAACTTTATATTTTTATCAACTCAAAATTCAACTCCCCTTACCATGATAATTTGTAGGCTATTTATAGACTATTTGAAACATCCCTCCAAACTTAGGAATCATCAAAAATCAAAATATGAAAGGAATAAGTCTTATAATTAATTACATATAGATAAGATAGATGATATATCCATAGATTCATGAAACTCAAGAAAATAGTCAAAATTCGGATGTATGTATCTCTTTGACTGCCCTTTGGTAAAACAGTCATAACTCTCTTTAGAAAAATCCAAATGCCGATTCGAAAAGTGCTGTAGAAACTACACTTAAAGACCTTTCCAATGATATATTATTTGTAATGTTTGGCCGAGGATATTGATAGATACAGCCGGTTCGGTTCAAGTGGACAGACTTTGTTGAGTTTGTCAAATATCAACCATTCGATTCCCGCATCAAAAATAACACTTTTAACATCCAAATTAATAATTTAAGATACTCAGCTAAGCACCTTTAACACTCAAACTAGCACTTTTAACATTTAAATTGACATTTTTAAATATTCAAATTACCAATTTTTTAACACTCAAACCGATACTTTCAAACAATGAAACAGACACTTTCAAACGCTCAAACTAGCACTTTTAAAAAGTTTAAAAAGTGTCATTCCAATTGTTTATAAGTGCAGTTCATTGTTAAAACTTATAAAATAGAGTTGGTCCGGCGAAAAAGCGTTTCTCCAATACTGCACGGAGAAACGGGTTTTTTAATAATCAGAAACCTTCAAAATGAATATCCAAAAATACACAATTGACCATGTCCAGAAACTATAAAATGAGTATCCAGAAACCTTCAAATGTATATCCAGAAACCATCAAATGAATATCCAAAAACATTCAAAATGAGTATCCAGAAACCTTCAAAATGAATATCCAGAACTACCAAATTGAATATCCAGAAACACACAATTGACCATGTCCAGAAACAATAAAATGTATATTCAGAAAGTACCAAATTGAATATCCAGAAACTTTAAACTGGCAATCCAGAAATGTGTTAGGTGCATATCCAGAAGTATGTGAATGTATATCCAGAAATGTGTTAGGTGCATATCCAGAAATTGCTTATTGGCTTTGGCTTTGGCTTTGGCCTTGACCTTGATTTTCTGGATATTCATTTTGAAGGTTTCTGAATATTCATTTTGAAAGTTTCTGGATATTAAAAAACTCGTTTCTCCATACAGTAAGGAGAATACGTATAAAATATTATCATTTTCAACATTTAAAAAAAATGGACTATATTTTGGGCCATTAATTACTTTGAAGTTTGAATTACTTAATAAATATTTGTAGGAATAACTCTCCTCCTGAAAAACGTGTTTTTATTATGATTAGAAAAAACGTATTTTTAAATATTAGATGACATTTTTGTAAATAACTGAAACTTTTTTAAAAAACGTGTGGTGACATTTTTATAAATAATCGAAAACTTCGCAACACCCTTTGATACTCTTCAACCCACGAACTGGACCACTGTAACACCACATATGGTTATCACAAACACTACCACTTACCATCTTTTAACACTTCATTTATATAAAATTTAAAGTCCCGTTTAAGGGCCTAAATGACATTTTTTGGGGTTTTAAACCCATAATTACGGGGTGAAGCCCGGTGACTTTTGTTCGCAAACAAATCTTCTGGATATCAGTCTCAAATGTTCTGAATATATAGAAACCTTTGATATATATTGATATCCAAAAGGTTTAATGGTAATGGATGCAGCGTGCACGAAGTTTCATGGTAAGGGGAGTTTCTGTGGTTTAATTCCTACCTTGGTTCAGGGTTCTTTGGAGCCTCCCGAGGCACATCCGTGCAGTTAAGGAAGCAGCATTGCTGGGCTTGTATCCTCAGTGTGGGGAGTTCGAATCTTGGCAGGGCAATGGAGCGAACAATTGGTGTTGTAAGAGTGATGTAATTGCCTCGGCAGGAGCAGCTGGAGCAGCCAATTGGTGATGTAAGAGTGATGTAAATGCCTTGTAGGAGGGCTCCCTTGGGGCTCTGGAGTATAAGGGGTACTGCCACCCTGGCTGCATAGAGCACATCCCGCGATTTACCTCCATCAGCATACTGTGGGGCCGGTACCTGGTGGTCCAGGATTAGTCCGGCGAAGCTGGAAACCTGGGTATCAAAAAAAAATATATAGATATTCGGAAACATTTAACATTATTATATAGAAAGTTTGTTTGTCATGACCTTGTTCAAATGTGTTATTAATTTATATCTAGAAGGTTTTAATATTGATATCCTAAATCCTTTAATATTGATATTCATAAGGTTCGTTGGTAATTAACTTGTTAAAACATGATTGTTAATTAATATCCAGAAGGTTACAATATTGTTATCAAGAACCAGTTGAGCTTGATATACAGAAGGATCGTTGGTCATATACCAACGTGTACGAAGTTTCATTTATTTATAACACACAAAATTTCACTTATTTATAAAAATATTAACGCGCATTTAAAAACACGTTTTTAAACACACGAAAAAAAAGCGCTTTGATTGTGTTTTTTTTTTTTTTTTTTTTTTTTTTTTTTTTTTTTTTTAACGCGAACAAGCATTCTAACCGTCAGGTAAGAATATAGCAATGCACAACTCGAGATAGATAAGCGAGTCAACTCAGGATCAAGGACGTGCAAACATTGGAGGCACGTAGTTGAGGTGTAATTTTAGCGGTTAAAATATAATGCTTGTAGGGCGATTTTCCCGCGAACCAAATTCTCCTTCCAATCCTTCTTCTTCTTCTTCTTCCATATTCCCCCACAATTTTTCTCTCTCCTCAACCTTCCTTCGATCCTCTTCCTCCCTCCCTCCCTCTCTCTCTTGATTCCCATTTCCTTTCCGTCGTGCAGATCATCGGTTTTCAGCTGGTATGTTTTCCTTTAAATCCTTTTGTTAATCTCGTTAATTTTGTGCCCTTTGAATGAAATTCATTCAATGTTATGATCTTGTGTCTTTTCTTGACCTTAATACTGACACTTTTTGCATATTATTTATGTTCGATTGGCATCTACAGAAATGTTTGATTGATGATGTATTAAATCTTCAAAATGCAGATTTCAATAGATTAACTACGTCTGTCCCCAAATGAATGACCAAAAAGTTTTAAAATTTGCTCTTGATTGATTAAGATCAAATTTGAATTGTTTTTGGCCATTCATTTTGGGACGGAGCAAATTTGAAATTTTTTGGCCATTCAATTTTGGGGCAGAGGGAGTAGTATTATTATTTTATACATTTCGTTTAATATCGATATTATTTATGTTTTTGAGTCATCTGTGTTATTCTCAATTGTTTGGCATTGCAGAATTTTGGTTTCTGGTGACTATACATATCCTAGCTATGTGATTTCCTTAAATTACATAGTTTTTTGCGATTGCTGCATGCCCACTCCCCTGAGATATGTCGTGTTGTGGAGGTGCGGAAGAGGATACTTATGGTGGCCCGCCAGCTAACCAATACAATTCAGACCCGCCTAGAGGTGGTGGAGTTCCATACGGTGGTGGAGGTGATTCCTCCCTCTTCTTTGCCTATACTCCTTTCGTCCCCTAATAAATGTCGCACTTTCCTTTTTGGTCTGTTACAAAATAAATGTCGCTTTTCTAAATAAGGATATAGTCTTAGTGGTACAAGTAATGCACAAACAAGTAAAGAACAATCCTTTAAAATGTTGACAAGTCAAATGCGACATGGGACGGAGGGAGTAGAAATTGCTTGTATCCTCTTTAGAAATTGGATAATGTTTTTGGAAGATGAAAGTAGGACTATTTTTTTAGGATGGAGGGAATATTATGAATGATTGTGATAATAACTGGAGTTAATTAAATTTTAGGCAGTCAAAGAGGGGAGCCAAGGAGTGGGGGGCCAGCAAGAAGCGGAGCGCCTCAGAAAGTTTTGCCCATTGAAACACCAGCAATTTCATTAGATGAGTTAAATCGCATGACCGGTAACTTTGGTACAAAGGCTTTGATCGGAGAAGGTTCATACGGACGGGTTTTTTCTGCAAAGTTAAGCAGTGGCGAAGCTGTAGCAGTAAAGAAACTAGATACCAGCTCTTCGCCGGAGCCTGACAATGATTTTGCAGCTCAGGTAATTATTTCTGACAATTTTAACCTTATATTATTTCGTTAATTTAAAAAGGCGGGAAAGCTAGAATTTTTATTAGTTCCTTTTGTGGATATCGTGCAGTTATCTGTTGTTTCTAGACTTAAGAGCGAGCATTTTGTAGAGTTGCTTGGCTATTGTCTCGAGGACAATAATCGGATATTGGTATATCAGTATGCAACCATGGGCTCTTTACATGATGTTTTACACGGTAAGCACGAAAATGTTGACCTTTTGACCTTTTCATTTTTGGGTCCTAAGGGGTGAGAGAGGTGGGGGGTTCAAACTTTCAGATGTATTCTTCTTTGAACCTGCTCATGGTTCATTATTCATCTAAGTGTAGGAAGAAAAGGTGTTCAAGGAGCTGAACCTGGCCCCGTTCTGAACTGGAGCCAGAGAGTTAAGATTGCGTATGGTGCAGCGAAAGGTCTAGAGTATCTACACGAAAAGGTTCAGCCTTCAATAGTTCATCGTGATGTCCGATCCAGCAATGTCCTATTGTTTGATGATTTTCTAGCTAAAATAGCAGACTTCAACTTGACAAATCAGTCTTCAGATACAGCAGCTAGGTTGCACTCAACAAGAGTGTTGGGAACTTTTGGCTATCATGCTCCAGAGTAAGTTGGTCTCATATTTTTCTCACACTAACCTCCCACACATTTGTTGGATCCAGGCCTTTGCAATCAGATTGTGTACAGAAATTCGACTTTTACAGTAAATGAGTTACATTTTTAAATTTTAACTAACAATAAATTACATCTTATAGTACGTGTGTTACATTTTATTGGCATGAGATATATAATACATGAGTTACATCTTATAGTAACATGAGTTATACTCCCTCCGTCCCAGGAATTTATAGACTTTTAGTTTTTCACGGGAATTAAGAAGGAATTATTATATTGAAAGTGTTGTGAGTGTGAAAATAAAATAGGAGAGAGAATGAGTGGAGAGAATAGTAAATTATAATGGTGATGTGAGTATTAAAATAATGTAGGAGAGAGATTGAGTGGAGAGAATAGTAAAGATTCCTTTCCATTTTAGGAAAGTTATACTCCCTCCGTCCCAATAAGTGCTTCACCCTTTTGGGTGGGCACGCAAATTATGGAAATGAGAGGGAAAAAAAATGTTGTGAGTGTAATTTGAAAATAGGAGAGAGAATTAGTGGAGGGAATAGTAAATTATAATGGTGTTGTGAGTATTAAAATAATGTAGGAGAGAGAATGAGTGGAGAAAATAGTAAAGATTCTTTGCCAAAAAAGGAAAGGTGAAGCTTCTAACGGGACGCCCTTTTGGGTAATTAGTGAAGCTTTTATTGGGACGGAGGGAGTATATTATTGTGGGACGCCCAAAAAGGAAAGTTTATATATTATCATGGGACGGAGGGAGTATGTTATAGTAAGATGAGTTACGTTTTATTCGAACTTCTGTGCAGTACAGACCCCAAATCCTACATTTGTCATGTCTGTCTTGCAATAACGGAAGTTTGTGATTTTCTTTCAGATACGCCATGACAGGCCAAATAACTCAGAAAAGTGACGTCTACAGTTTTGGGGTGGTTCTTCTTGAGCTCTTGACAGGACGGAAGCCAGTTGATCATACAATGCCTAAAGGGCAACAAAGTCTTGTTACTTGGGTGCGTTTTAATCCAATAACCTGCATTTCATTTTGCTTC
Organism: Adenophora triphylla var. japonica; assembly: GCA_022495995.1. Taxonomy (NCBI): domain Eukaryota; kingdom Viridiplantae; phylum Streptophyta; class Magnoliopsida; order Asterales; family Campanulaceae; genus Adenophora; species Adenophora triphylla. The sequence continues at coordinate 40,297 of JAFEMH010006356.1, read as the reverse complement.
CTACTCACACACATGTATATAATGTATATTCAAAACACTTATGAAATAAATACAGGCGACTCCAAGATTGAGCGAGGACAAAGTAAAGCAATGTGTGGATCCCAAGTTAAACAACGACTACCCTCCAAAGGCAATTGCTAAGGTAAGTTGACATGCTTTCTCTTAACTCAACATCTAATACTCAACATGCCCAATCGTGTGTGTGTGTGTGATGTTGGATTGTACCTCCTTTTGGTGAAACGTTTGATGACTAGTGGCGTACTCCCTCCGTCCCAATGTTCTTGCCACTGAAACTAAATGCACTGAGATCAAGGAAAAAGTAAGTGTTGTGAGTATGAAAAGTAAAGTAGGAGAGAAAAAGTGGGGGGTAGAGAATTTTTTGCTGTGAGTGTGGCAAATGGGTCCCATTGACATTTTGGGTTAGTAACAAGAACATTGGAACGCCCAGAAAGAAGTGACAAGAACATTGGGACTGGGGGAGTATATTACTTCAGATGTCTAAACGTACTTGTTTGTGTGTGTTGTTGATGGTCAGATGGCAGCAGTTGCAGCACTTTGTGTTCAATACGAAGCGGACTTTCGGCCAAACATGACAATCGTTGTCAAGGCCTTGCAGCCACTTCTCAACTCAAAACCAGCAGGCCAAGAAGCTCAACCTTAGTTGTGTTGTTGATGGTCAGATTTTGCACCTGTTCATAAACTTGGAACTAGCAGGGCCAGCCAGACTGTTGAGCTTAGTGTCTATTAGACCAGAAGAAACCAATTTTTTCCAATCTTTTTCTGTATCTATAATTTCTTTGTATGAAATGTATTTATAATTGAAGCAAGTTTGGCATTCTTGAGACTACTTTAACTCCAGATTAGGAAGCTTTTATTCAACTTATTTTGTCCATGAGACCATGAAATAGTTACTCCCTCCGTCCTTTAAATGAATATCCGAATTTCATTTCAAAGGACACTCTGAAAATGTGTGATTTTTATGCATTTTAATGGCAAAGATGCCAAAATATTCTTGTTATCCACTTTCTAAACATTCAGTTTTACGATAATAAAGCGAAAAAAAAAAAATCAGTGTTTAGGGACAAAGTTTTACAAAAAATATATTTATATTCATTTTGAGACAAAAAATTCTAAAATTTGGACACTCATTTATTTAAGGACAAAGGGAAAACTAATTTAGCTGAATTTCATCAATTACACTTGTTTTGTACATACGTATCAAAATGGTCAACCCAATTGAATTTTGACCATAAAATTATGAAAACAGATGGAAACCAAGAGGGGGAGAGGGAAGAATTTTCTCCGATCATTCCAATGCCGTCAGTGGCTTTATATACAACTTAGAGATCTTGATCTAATCTTGATACAAATCAATCCCTACAATTACGCTATCAATCTCTATGATTTCGCTAATTACTTGATATACATGAACTCAATCCCTATAATTTCGCTAACTACTTGATATACATAAATAAGGATAAGAAATATACAAAGAGAGAGGAAAATATATCCCGAGATATAAGCGAGATCATGAAGAGCTCCTTCAGGCGCGCTCCATAGCTCCCTTCTAGAGCTCCCCTTCATACGCATCTTTCATTTTGAAACATCGACATAAATAATCTTTAAAGTCAATAATGGCATCAGAATCATTACCTCCAGTGACCAAATCATCAACATAAAGCAAGATATGTATGCCGATGTCGTCATGATAAGAAAGAGCGAATAGTCTGAGTACGATTGAACAAAATCGTACTTTTTCAATGCAGTAGATAGCTTTGCAAACCAGCAACGAGGCACCTGACGAAGCCCACACAAGGACTTTCGGAGCTTACATACTTTGCCAGACATATGGGGTTGATACCCCAAGGGAAGCTTCATGTATACCTCCTGTGGAGCCTCCCCAACTCCGGGACCTAAAGACTCGTGTCCCAAGCTGGAGGGTCCCAACTACCTCCGTTTTAAAAAAAACTTTTCTTTAGATTCATTTGAAAAGTATAACAACCTTTAACAAATCAACATAACCTCTCCACTTGGAGGTAGTATATAAACCATGTTTCAAAAACCATAACCTGTTTTAGTTACAACCACTACAAATGTCAAGGCTTATAAAAGCCTACTTTGAAAGATAACCAACTTCCCTGTTTAGTTACAACACAACATACTGAAAACATGTTTATAAAAGTTTATATACAACTTTCCCCAAAAAGAATAACATCAACCACGACCCCCAACTCCCAAACCATATCATACCCTGACAACCCAAAAGATGTCCAAACTCCTTTCCGGCCTCACCGGTCCGGTCCTCCTGTCTCAGCGGGATCTAAAACAATAAAGGGAGAAGGGGTGAGAATAAATCTCAGCAAGCTATTATGGATGCAACAATATGCCATATAATATGCAACACATAAACAGGTTGCTCATAATCACATTGGGAAAGCGGTAAACACCTTACGTTACCTCATTTTACCTTTCCCGTCTGAATCAGTCGTACAAAACATATAAGACTCCCAGCTATCTGTAAGGCTTTTGGCACGATACAGAAGCGGCCAACTATAATGAAAATGACTCCCAGCTATCTGTAAGGCTTTTGGCACGATACAGAGGCAGCCAATCCCACGTCTGTGGCCACTGACGAGCCCAATCACAGGTATAATGCAATTCAATCACTTATAGAACAAATCCATACTTGATTTTATTCCACTATACCCATAACCTCAGTTCATATAACTACATTCAAGTACATAAACAGTTACTTGAAAATAAATCCACACAGTGGGATATCAATATATAACATGATAATATTAATTATGTCAAACCATTACCACAGTGCAACTTACATTGGAAACACTGTTGAATAATGCCAAACCAACAACATGGTATTCCTACTCATGTTCAAACCAATGAAGTAGTGCGACATGTATTTAAACACTATGTGCACAACCAACCATGAACATGCAATCACATATGGGCACAATGAATAACAAGTAAGCCCTACATATCCATGTCAAAATATTGAGCACCTTCTATAAAGGTTCCATATCCAATTACCAAGTTTTTATCAACTTTGGTTAAGTATTTACAATGCCTTCCAACCATTTTCAGGACATTATTTAAAGACCTTCCCTTTATCATTTTGGGCCATTTAAGACTCCATTATATAGTACTAATGTTGTACTAGAGTTATAGTTACAGAAGGATTAAATCCGGACTAGGTTGCTTAGGTTAAAATGCTTGCAAACTAACTACCATGAAACAGTCCTGGGCACGACTCGTGCCCCATGGCACGACTCGTGCCCCAATTCCGCACGAGTGACTTGGTTATCACGACTGCTAACTACGAATGAAAACAAGGGTAACGACTCATGCTCCAGGGCACGAGTCGTGCCCATCACCAGATTTCTTGCCCAGGTTGAAACATCAGTAACCCAAGTAGAGAAAGAGTCATTTTCCTCCTCCTACTCATCTACCTTAACTTCACTAACATATTCAAACTTCATTATATGAATTCCAAACCATAAAACATACTCCCTCCAAGCCATATAACATAACCATAACCACTTTATTATTCCAAATCCTAACCTCATGCCATGAACTCCAAGTATTCAACTAAAACTCATTTCCTTTCCATTTCAAACACCCAAATAACTTACCAAAAATATCAAAAACCATTTACATATTAATAATATCATCATTAAACATGAAATGAACAATTATAGAAAGAAATCATAATAACTTACCAAAATGTGTCGAAATAAAAAGAAGCTTTGATCGGGTATAATTGATCTACTCGACTCCCTGATCGATAATTTATAATCAAAACAAGAAACGGATTGACGGTTAATTTGTTATGATTTCCGGAAGGTAACCCTAGGTTGGACAGAACGTAGGATGAAGGAAGAGTACTGAGGATGCTTCTGGGAGAAGGAGAGGTTTAAGGATATTTATATAAAATATTTACACTCTAGCTCCTCCAAGAATCACATAACAATCAACCCCCTTCACTTTACATTTACACCTAAGCTCCTCAAAACTTTTTATATCCTTTCATTTCAAATTTCCATATTATCACTTTACTACAAAATTTCCCATTTATCCATTTAGACATTATATAATTAAAATTACTTTATTAACATTCTAAAATCACGTAATTCATCAAAATATAAAAATGAACACGTAATCAATCCAAATACCATATAATGCCTATCATGAGATGTAATGCACCCCACCCCCACGTGCTCCACGTGTGACCAAAATGGTGCCTAAGTTTAGGGTCGTGACTCCTCCTCACTCAAATCTCCATGTAAGAAGGCGTTGTGAACGTCCATTTGATGAAGTTCCCAACCACGGGCCGCGACAATAGCAAGAAACACTCGTACTGTAACCATTTTAACAGTTGGGGCAAAGGTTTTTTTTGTAGTATATGTCTTCCACTTGACGATTACCCATAATCACTAGTTGTGCCTTGTATCATTCCACCATTCCATCTGCCTTATATTTGATTTTATACACACATTTGCTCTCGATAACCTTTTTACCAATAGGAGCATCCACAAGATCCCATGTCCCATTCCGTTCTAGAGCATCAAACTCGGTGTTCATGGTTGCCCTCCACTCTTCTGATTTTACAACCACTGCAAAGTTTCTAGGTTCAACGCCTGTATCAATTACGGCCAGAAAACAACGCTGTGTAGAAGAAAATTTAGTGCAATTGACAAAATGTGATAAAAGATATCGATATACCTGAAGACTTGTTTAGAGGGTGAACTGGACGAGGGGCTACTCGAACATTGTGTGTCTGAGATGTGCTCAAATCATACTCAGCGCTTGTATATCGTGATGAGGAGACCTTTGTCTGTTTTCCTCTTCCCCAATTATCAAATGTTTTCTCTGTAGTAGGTTCAAGCGCTTCATTTGGATCATGCTAAGTGTTAGGCACCTCAGTGGTAGGCACAAACGCCTCATTAATATGGTTATCACTCACAAGAGGCGCCTCATTGGTAGGCACAACACGCCTCATCGGTGGAGTCATCATTCACAAGAGGCGCCTGAACGGGAATTTTAACCTCTGCGCCTCGCTCAGTAGCACCAGTATTTTTAAGTTGCTCCACACAAAACAGGTGTTAGATAATCGCCCCAAAGATCAACATGAATTAAATCGAAGATCCCTTCGAAATTGCTCTCAATAGGCAAAATTTTATCTCTGGTTTGTTTGACTTTGCAACAAATTTCACAAACATATTTATTAGAAGTATTCTAACTAACAAAATGAAGCAAACTAACTACTTTACTTGATGGATGTCCCAACCACTGATGCCACAACTCATTCTTCTCAAGTTTCTTAGCGTCGCAGACTCGTGATTCGATCGGTAGTCTTCCTCAAGTAATACAGCCCCTCGTTTTGTTCACCCACACCAATCAACGTCTTCGAGGTTCGGTCTTGTATTACACAAAGTTTGTCAGGAAATTGCACAAAATTATTTGAGCCATAAAGCAACTGAGAGACAGACAACAAATTGCAATTGAATGATGGAGCATATAACACATTTTAAAGAACAAGTTTAGGCCCAAGTTTAACATTGCCTTCTTTTGTGGCAATGGTGTACTTCCCATTAGGCAATCCTACTCGACTAGATTAAATGTTACGAACATTGCCAAGCAATACAAGATTTCATGTTATATGCCGATTAGCTCCGCTATCCACTAGCCAATGCTTATCATTCATCTTACCATTCATGTGTTCACTACCTTTAACATTGGTTTGCACCATGGCTTTGAAACTGTTCCACTGTTCACTTGTGAGTCCCAAGAGTTGAGCACGTTCTGCATCTGTCATCCCTGCGCCATCCTCATCATTCACTTGTATAGAGTTGGCTCGATCGCTGAAAGACTCGCCCCCTGTCACCCCTCCAGCGATTATCGTGACATTATGTCCTTTCTTTCCCTTCCCATTATGTGAGGACTGCTCGCCCCACCACTTCGGACATCCCACAAGCTTGAAACAAGAGTCAACTTTGTATCCCTTTTTCTTGCAATGTACACAAGTAACATTGTGTAGCTGTTAGTGCCCTAGGCCTATAGAGATAGACCTTTATGTAATGTCATTGTTCATTTATATATGAGATTGTTTATTTGATTATTATATGTGTTTGCATGTTTAGTTATAATAATCGTGTCCCTAGTACTTATGAAGCACTAGTATGAAGTCTAATGAATAATCATGTGATGATTATATGCATGGAGATGCACATTAGATTCATGGGTACTTGTTAGAGAACAAGGTACTGGACTTGACCCATTATGATATCTATGTCATGGTCAAATGTCATAATTAGATCTCATATAGTCATATCATTGATATCCTTTGACCTGAGATTATCATCGTCTTCCGCTCGATGAATATCATGTTTGATATAGTTTAACGTTGTCTTTAACCGGATTACAATAAGGGCTATCATTGGCATGGTATGATTCTTGTTGGGAAGAATGATAAGTCAAGATGGAAATTGTCCCTCGTAAAGAGAGATGTTTGCTAGGCCACTCGTAAGTAAGATTGATGTAGTGCATGGCCATGCCCGAATGAATTAATGTGATTAATGTCATTTGATTAATCAATTTACTTGATAACGAGAAAGCATTGAACAATATGAGTTGACGTGGACCATGACTCATGTTCAATATAACATCGTGTGACAATGGGATTGTGATATGTTCTATATAGGAAATCGAACTTGATATTATATTATTTGGGTAGGCATGATGGCTTGCTAGAGTCCGCTCATGTCTTATGAGGATCGATGTGATCGAACTCATTGCCAACATAATATAGTCCTATGGGGTCACACGCATCGAACGAATTGTCAAAAATGAAGAATATGGAGTTTTTGTTCTCAGGGGACGACTCGTCCCCAGGCCAGAACCAACTATTCCCCTTAAAGGGGACGCGGTCGAAGCGGGTGTCGGGGACGACTCGTCCCCTGGGGGACGACTCGTCCCCTGGGCACTGGACTGACGCGGAATTGACTTAAAACTAGGGTTTTCACGAGGGGAAAAGTTTTATAACGTATAAATACTCACCCCTGGTTGCCCTAGCCGTCATAAGAACGTTTTGGCTTGAGAGAAACACCAAGAGTGAGAGATTTCAATTGAGAATTGGGAATCAAACACCACCAAATCCATTGTTCTTCATTGATTGAAAGGTGTTTCAATCAATAGGATCTAGCAATCCTCCTAGAAGAGTTCTAGGGTTCGTTCTTCGCGTGGATACACATAGAGGATCTTCGCTTGTCAAGATCTTTAGTTCGTGATTCCCGTTCGTTCATCAAGGATTAACAAGGTCGTTCAATCTGGAGTCGGGTCAAGTTTATCAAAGGCAAAAGCATTCAAGGTTGGTATTTCTATTTCATCTTTTCTTAATTAATCATCTAGAACGGATTCTAGGGCTTGGGGTTTTTCGAGTTATTGCTTATTCCGCTGCGCATGGACCCTCGAAACCCTACAGTGGTATCAGAGCCCCGTTCATGATGTTTAGTTAGATAATCATGATAATTGTGTAATGTGATTATATGAATTTTCATGATGTGCATGATCTAGAATATGAATTTATATGGGATTTGCTTATGGAAGTAATTGTATATGTAGATATACCATGATTATGAATTGAATTATGTGATTAATGTGATTAATCTATAATATGGATTTTGATGTATTACTTAGTATATAGAGTTTGGAAGCCAAGACCTTCCCCGCAGGCACTTCTGGGAAGTGTGGGATAACTTTGGATACGATGCCACGTACTAGTAATTACTGATCAAATATGATTTGTGTTGCATCATTCCACGTTTATAATTATGCTCATATAGTTTTCATGAATCAACCTTGGCATGTAATTGATAAGCATGAAAAATTGAACCTTCTTTGTAATTTGAGTTTGTTTTATGCCACCCATGTTTAAACACTTGTGAGTACACGGGTAGTTTCATGTAGGCTACGCCACAGCGAGGTACATTGATTCTATCTTTGTATGATCAAGATGAGCAAACAGTGATTGCTATACGTTTAACATGGTTGAACTCAATTAGGCTATCAAAACAGTTTTGGGCCTAAGGCATAAGATGAGATTGAAACATGTGACATATGATGTCTGTTTTGGTAGAAAAAACAATAATGTCGAATCTTGACTTATGAAAGTGTATGGATTTAATAATAAGGAGGGGACTTTGGAATTTGATTAAATGGAACAAACGGATGCTAAAATGAAGAAACACAATCAAGGACAAAACAATATAACGAGGAAAGCCCTTGAGTCAAATGATCTCACCGGCATAAAACCTCGGGAGGTTTTAGGTAACCTACCTAAAACCCAAAAATGTATTATTGATAGTTGAGTGATTACAAATCGGATAGCATAAGAGAGAGTTTTTAGAAGCTAGTGAACGTGTGTGTGGAAGTGTAGGTTACTCTCTTTTATACCCCTTAGATAGTAAAAAGAAAGGTAAAAATATCCCTAGAAACAAGGAGAAAATATCGCCAAAGATGGAGATCACGGCCGTTTGATGAAGCTCGGAGATTGCCATTGACTGGGTTGTTTAACCAAATCAAGGACTTCGTTAAGACCAAGTCTTCCACAACTCAACGTAACAAACTAACAAAAATCCCTATAATTTCGGCACATCTTCTTATCCTCTCAACGTCCTTTGACTTGGTCTTTTTAGCGTTGAGGGAAAAGTCCCATGTGCTGGTAAATATCTCAGATTTAACTCCTTTGATTTATTGTAAAATATGATATAAATAATATTAGATAAACACAATAAATATTATGCAATACTTACGGTGGAATATCATCTTGACATGCGGGAACAGCGAGGATGTCACCATGCGGGGATATTCAATGATGTCAACATGTGGAAAATCGGCCACAACAATTGCCCCCAAACTTATCACTTCGCGGAATACGAAGAGGTAAGTTTCCAAACTTCAGTAGCGGCGGACATGATTTGACAACATTCGGTGGTGAAGAAAATCAAGAAAAAGTCAAGTCGTCGTCATCTCTCAAAATGTCAACAGGTAAGAATAGTTTACCCCGTCTTTCTATTCCTGCTAATCTTCCTTTTCCTCAATGCTTAAACTTTCTCTTCAGATTCAAAGGCGGTTGCTTGAGGCTTAGACTTTGATGCGGAAGATTTGGATGCTCTTGTTGGTGCTTTTCCTGCTAAGTCGATGTTAGGTACCCATTGTCTCAAAGAAACAAGTCCGAGATGGGTGAAAGTATTGGCATTAATTCAAGGGTAAAGAAGAGGAAGGCTACGAGAGAGTGAGGCTATCGAAGTTGTGGATGCGGATATTTTTGAAGGTTCGAAGGTAGGAGGGGTGAAGAAGAAGCTTCTAGGATTAGTAACCAATGTAAGATGTTACTAAAATGTCCTAACTGTTCCATAGCTCTATTATTTGCTAATTTGGAACTTATGGTGTTTTCTTAACGGCAATGGGATGTTTGGAGTCCCAAGTGAAAGATATGGCTAAGATCAATGAGCAATTTAAGAAGAGCGCTAAGAGTGATATGGATCGGGCCAAGAAGGAAGGCGCTTTTTGGGAGAAGAAGTTTTAACGAGCGAAGAGGAATTTAGAGGAACGAAGAAGACGGTGAAGGGGTTGTTAGCAATCGACTTCTATTGAGGGTGACTATCAAAATGAAATAAATGAAGTAAGGGAATCCTGGAAGTTGGTTCTGCCAAAGTCATGTTGAAGATCAAAATCAAGATGATGGAAGAACATAATGATGGAAAATCTAAGGATTGAAAGGTTGAGAATGAGTATGCAAAGTTGAAGAATCTGTTGGGTGAGAAAAGTGGATGAAGGAGAGGTGTCATCTAACCCTAAGGATACGATGGTTGAAGAAAAAGAGAGAAGAAGGATGAAGAAGACAGAACTTCCTCGGCACACACTGCACGAGATGCTAAGTGAAGAAAAATTCAAGTTAGTTTTTAAGTTGTTTTGTTTGATGATGATTCCCGAAATTTGAGCCCCAAAGATAATTTTATCAATTTTGGTATGTACCTGGTCCATAAGGACCGAAGAAAATTTATTTCAAGTGTTGGGTTGGTTCAACACTTTACTTTTAGTTTTATGTTGTTTGGATGTTGGAGCGGGCCAAGCGAATTTGGAGAAGTATTAATGGTATTTAGTATCTTAATGTTTAGAAAAAACTTTTGTTAGCAACTTACATTGCATGTCATGCTTTGATCACGATGCTAAAGTATTATCATAGGATGTTGACATAATAAAATGTCATATTTGAGAGAAGACATGAGAATATCATAACCAGATGTACTTAAGATGACAGGAATATGCCATAACCAATTGAATCATGCTTAAGATCAATCATTTGGCTGAGTGGAAATGGGTAAGCTATACAAGTTTCCTCATATAGGCCCATCCCACACCTCAACCAATGAGATATCGTGCGCTCCGGGCGAAGGTGTAGAAACCTAACTTTCGAGAAAGAGGTAATTAACTCTTTAAACCTTAGAAGGGATTGTGTACCTTAACTTTAGAAGAGATGGCAGTCTCTAACGGAGGAGATTTCGTTGTCACTTTGACTTGATCACTTTGATATGTCCCCACTTTTGTATGTCAACATCTTGCAATACAGAGATATGTTAGAGATGGACGTCAACTATGTTGACGTCCCTTCACAGTTGTGTTAGCGACATCTTATTTTGAAGTAAATAAATAAAAAAAATGACAAATAGGGAAATGAAAGGATACTCAAATTCAATAAATGAAAAGACCGGAAGAGGATTGTCTATACAGGATGATGTAAGTTTTAGGAAGGCATTGCCTAGATGTAATACCTTTTAAGATGAATGGCATTCCAACTTCGTGGGATCATTTGGCCATCCAAGGTTGATAAGCGATATGCTCCTTTCCGGCACGTGCATCGATCGGGTAGGGACCTTCCCACTTTGGGGCAAGCACTGCGTTGAGCTCTTTTATATTTTTGAAATGCCTTTCGTAAGACTAAATCTCCTACTTGGAATCTTCTAAGTCTTACATTTTTGTTGTAAGACACAGCTACTCTTTCTTGATATCTTTGCCATCCGGATTTTGGCCATATCTCTTAGTTCAATCTATAGTATCTAAATCATGTGTCAAGATGTCCTTATTATGTTCGAGATGTCAACAAACCATATCTTCTTTGTAGGTAACGAGAACCTGGCTGGAATGTCGACTCGACCCAAACACTAGAGAGTAGGGTGTCGACCGGTAGCATTTTGGATGTCGTCTGTCGGCCCATAAGACCATTGGTAGCTCTTGACCCATCTTCCCTTCTTTTGGTCTAGCCTTCTCTTTAAGTTGCTCGGGATAATCTTGTTGCTTGATTACGCTTGTCCGTTTGCTTGAGGGTGAACGGTGAAGATGTCACCATCTTAACTCCCCACCTTGTCAAGAAGTCCTGCATTTTCCGTGATAAGCTGGGAGCCATTGTGCGAAGGTATTCCAAACTTCTTGAATATGTTCCTTTTGATGAAAGAAATAACTTCCTTGTCGCGAACTCCGTACATATGCTTGACTTCTACCCATTTGGAGAAGTAATCTATCATGGCTAGTAGAAAAACTTTTCCTCCCTAAGCTCTTGGCAATTTCCCTACGATATCCATTCCCCAAACCATGAATGGCCATGGCGACGGGATAGGATGCGGCAATTCGAATTTGGTTGAGGTAGGATGTAGCCGTGCGTGACGGGAGTCACATTTCTTTGCATAATCTGTCGCGTCTTTTCGCATTGTGGGCCAAAAGTAGCCCATATTTAGAGCCTTGGTATATGGGCTTACGCCCCGTATGATTTCCACATTGCCCTTCATGCGGCTCCATCAAAACCTGTTGTGCTCGATGCGCTTCTAGACATCTCAAGTAGTGACTGCACAGATTTCCTAAACAAAAGTTATCAATAAGTAAATACTTAGATGACCTTACCTGGATGCTCAGTGTTTGTCTCTTCTTGAGATTGTATCATCTTGGAGATACTTGTTTATAGGGGCATCCGTGAGGTTGTTCTTTGGGAATTTGGAAAGAATGTCGACATCTAAGGCAAACAACTCAAGACGTTCAATGCTGGGATGTCAACATGCACAATTGGAATACTTCTCTGTGAAATGCTTTTGAAGAGCTGAGCCTAAGTTTGCCGAGCATGCGCTTGTGAGTTTTCTTCTCGCGGCTTTTGCTCCAAAGTAAATGTTTTGAATTTGGCCGCCATGATTTTCACTATTTCCAAATATGTCGTCATCTTCACATTTTTGCTATGTAGGACCCGTTGTAATGGTTGACAATCGGCAAAGAATCCAAAAACACCACGATGTGCTTGATATCCAGGTCTGGGCCACTTGTAAGCACTGCAATTAATGCCTCGTACTCTGCCTCATTATTGGTAGCTTTAAAGCTGCCGGTGATGGATTGTGGTATTATGTCCCACTTGTGGCGACTTTAGTACGACTCCAAGACTGTTCCTCTCATGTTCAAAGCGCCATACTGTATAGAGTGTCCATATTCTTGAGATGTCATCATCACTGTAATTCTTTGAAACTCTACTTCTTGTTGCATGGTTGGACTAAAGTCGGCCACAAAATCATTAGAGCACGAGATTTTATTCTTTGTTCTTGGCTCATATTTGATGTCGTAAGTGCTTAAGCGCACGGACCACTTAGCCATCCTACTGACATCTCTGGTTTTCTCATGACATTCTTAATAGGATAGTTAGTACGCACAATTATAGTATGTTTTCAAAATAGTGTCTTAATTTAATGGATGCGGTTATTAAAGCTAGAATTAACTTTTGTAAATGAGAATACCTGGTCTCCGCATCTAAGAGTGTCTTACTTATATAATAGATGGGTTGTTGAAGACCATCTCGCTCTGTTACCAAGACTGCGCTTACAGCTCCTTACGTCTTGCTAGGTAGATGTAGAGGTGTTCGCCTTCCCGAGGTTTGGCCAATAACAGAGGTGTCGACAAGTAAGTTTTGAGGTCTTGAAAAGCTTGTTCATGGTGGTCCTCCCACTAGAACTTCTTGTTCTTTCTTAAGATGTCATAGAAGGGCTTGCATCGATCGGATGATTTGGAGATGAACCGGGTGAGTACAGCAATCTTCCCTGTCAATCTTTGGACGTCTTTGGCAGATTGAGGTGACAACAGGTTGACAATGGCACGAATCTGTTCTGGGGCGGCTTCAATTCCCCTTTTAGTTACCATATAGCCTAAAAACTTTCCTGCCTTCATACCAAAATTGCACTTTGCTGGATTAAGTTTCATATTGAAACAATCCAAGATGTCGAAGGCTTGAGATAGGTGGCTTATGTGATCCTCAGATTTCTTTGATTTCACTACCATATCATCAATATATACCTCCATGGTGTCCCCAATCTGATCTTTGAACATTTTATTCACGAGCCTCTGGTATGTTGCACCTGCATTTTTTAGTCCAAAAGGCATAGCAATATAACAGTAGATACCTGTGGGTGTTATGAAGGCGGTGTCTCCTTGATCAGATGGCTCTAGGCCATCATGGTGAGGTTCCAGCAAGTTGTCTCGATCACTCTTATCAAAGGTGATGGGCTCCTGGCAAGGTGTCGACATCCTGGATGGTCTTTCTGGCTTCTCCCCCTTTGACTCCTTGGCGTGTCGCTTTGCGGTAGAATAGGAAGTGCCACAAATCTCTAACCCTCCACTGATGAAGTTGATCACCTTTGTCGATCTTTGGAGGAGAACCGGTCTCTCGACTTCATGTGGAACCTCTGCATTTTACGCCTTCTCCTTTACGGACCCCGAAACTCCTTAAGATGTCCCTTCGAGAGCAAGTAGGCGATCTCCTTTCTTAATGCTATGCGAGTCTTCTATGATATGCCCGAAGTGTTCATGGTAAGTGCACCATTTTGACTTGTCGCGCCATCCTATGGATTTATCAGTCTTCTTTGGCCATCTTGCTTTTTCTCCAAGGTTACCCATTGCACAAAGTACACCTGAAATGTCAACAGAAAAGCAATAGTCAGAAATATTAGGAACATTATCGCTATCTTCATCCTCACCCTCAATTGAATTAATTTCTTTGTTATCGGTTCTCGGATAAGGATTGGAACGGTTGTTCTGCGGTGGGATGATTCGGTCTTCTGTCTGGATTGTCATATGTCGACAACTTGGATGAGGACTTTGATCTTCGCAGCTCATCTTCCTCCAATCTTATGAATCTTAGGGCCACCTTACGACTTCTTCCAACCGTTTGCAAGGAGTCATCACGGATCTTGATAGTCTTTGTGAATCTTTCTTGACCCCATTTTGAATGCTTACGTGGCTGTCGACATGTCAAGATTGGGAATTTCTAGCACTTCCTTATTGAGCCGGTGGACATAATCCTTGAGTTTCATTAGTACGCTAGGTTACATTGTAGAGATCACTTGTCAACCTTTCAAATTGTCGATTGCATGAGAATTGGTTATAGAACATGTTAATAAAGCTGGGCGTAAGAACCAATTGAACCTAGAGGTTTCCTAATCAACCATTTGAGAAATTTGGTCCGAGATAAGGTTGATCCAAATCCCTGCATAAGCGAGGCCTCCACTGAATTGAAGTGGGATATGCACTATGTCCATCTTCTCGTGATAGTGGGCAACATGCTCCTGCGGATCCGTCTTTGCCATCATACAACTTCATGGATGGAGCAACGAAACGCTTCGGGATGTCGACATTTGAAATTGTTGGGACAAACCGGGATGATTGTAGCAATTCGAGATACTTGGTTGGATTAGAGGGGTTATGCACGGTACATTCATTATCGGCTCTCTAAGGTCCTACATACGCTTGGCTAACGGATTACTGCAAAAGGGTCGGCCGCGGGAATATGATTGAAAGCATTATTAATAAAAATATTATTAAGCAAACCGGTGTTGTCTACAGTGAGGTAACAACGGTGTTGTCGGTGAATGGCATGAAAGAGGTGAATCTGTTGGGGTGGTGTCGGCAAAGTGTCATCGGATTAAGGTGTCGACATCTGGGAGGTGTCGACATCTTGGAAGGTGTCGACATCTGGAAGGTGTCGACATCATTGAAGGTGTCGTACGATGAGTACGAGATGGGCCGCCCGTTGGAATGAATTCATTACGAAACGGAGATCCTCCACCGGTTTCAAAGGCGATATTCCTCGCGCGCATTGGCGAGATGTTCTTGAGCCCAGGATGCGATGAGCTTCGATCTTGCGCATCTTGATCATATCATTGGCCATAAAATTTGAGTTACTATCCCGGTTATCCGGCCTACGATTCAACATGGTCAAGGCACTTTGGTTGTCGGCATCCACATTAGAAGATCACGCCTTTTGGGAAGATGGCGAAGGTTGCATCATCCGAGGCTTCGATTGAGGAGGTGGCGGCAACGAGGTTGCCTTGCCCCCAGACGACGGAGTAACGACGATTGTCTTGCCGGCGGCGGAAACCTTCGGGTTAGTTGACATGATGAATCGTTTTAGGAAATGATCCAAATAATCAATAGACCAAATGGCCCCTCGGTGGGCGCCAAATTGTTTTGGTAGAAAAAACAATAATGTCGAATCTTGACTTATGAAAGTGTATGGATTTAATAATAAGGAGGGGACTTTGGAATTTGATTAAATGGAACAAACGGATGCTAAAATGAAGAAACACAATCAAGGACAAAACAATATAACGAGGAAAGCCCTTGAGTCAAATGATCTCGCCGGCATAAAACCTCGGGAGGTTTTAGGTAACCTACCTAAAACCCAAAAATGTATTATTGATAGTTGAGTGATTACAAATCGGATAGCATAAGAGAGAGTTTTTAGAAGCTAGTGAACGTGTGTGTGGAAGTGTAGGTTACTCTCTTTTATACCCCTTAGATAGTAAAAAGAAAGGTAAAAATATCCCTAGAAACAAGGAGAAAATATCGCCAAAGATGGAGATCACGGCCGTTTGATGAAGCTCGGAGATTGCCATTGACTGGGTTGTTTAACCAAATCAAGGACTTCGTTAAGACCAAGTCTTCCACAACTCAACGTAACAAACTAACAAAAATCCCTATAATTTCGGCACATCTTCTTATCCTCTCAACGTCCTTTGACTTGGTCTTTTTAGCGTTGAGGGAAAAGTCCCATGTGCGGGTAAATATCTCCGGATTTAACTCCTTTGATTTACTGTAAAATATGATATAAATAATATTAGATAAACACAATAAATATTATGCAATACTTACAGTGGAATATCATCTTGACATGCAGGAACAACTGAGGATGTCACCATGCAGGGATATTCAATGATGTCAACATGTGGAAAATCTGGCCACAACAATGTCTATAATCTCATAATGATCTAAGAGTCATATATAGATATGATTGATAAATGTTATCTACCTTTTTAGTTTAATTTTGAGCAGTCGTGCCATAGCCGACTTGAAATTAAATTAAAGTTGGGTCTTAGCCTATTAAATTATATTATACATGTTTGTATAAGAAGGTTATATAATTTAGTGGGAGTATTTGTGAAATACGTTAATTAATCTCTTAAATGAATTGGTACTTATATGTGTTCATATCTTGTTGCATATCTTTGTAGATCAATGGCTGTAAACAATAATCAAAACATGTCACTGCGATCAGTCCTTGAGAAGGACAAGTTAGAGGAGAATGGCAATAACTATGTGGATTGGATCCGCAGTTTGAGAATTGTTCTCAAACAGGAAAGGAAGTTGTACATTCTCGATGGACCCGTTCCACCCGAGCCGGCTGCTAATGCAACTAAAGCGGAAAGGGACCAACATAAGAAGCATATGGATGATTCTATTGATGTTGGTTGCTGATGCTTGCTACCATGTGTAAGGCTCTTGAAGGACCTTGTACACATGGAAGCCTATGATTTGGGAAATCATTTGAAGGAAATGTTCCATTGCAAGCACGTACGGAAAGGTTTGACACTATGAAGGCTCTTCATTCATGCAAGATGATTGAAGGACAACCCGTTGGGCCTCATGTGTTGAAGAGGAAGGGTCACCTCGAACACCTTGAGAGGCTTGGGTATCCTATCCAGTTAGAGGCGGCTACGGATATGATATTGCATTCACTCCCGAGAGTTATAATCGGTTTGTTCTCAATTATAACATGAATGGGATGAATAAATCTCTGTCCGAATTGCATGGGATGCTAAAGAATGCGGAGAACAATATTACCAAGAAAACCAATCAAGTGTTGATGGTGAATAAAGGAAAGGGGTTCAAAAACAAGGGTAAAGCAAAAGTTGCTAAACCGGAGGCAAAGGGTGCCGTTGCTGAGAAGCCTAAACCCAAATCCTAAAAGGATGCGGTGTGCTACCATTGCAAGGAAACCGGGCATTGGAGGCGTAATCGCAAGCTTTATCGGGAAGGACTGAAGAAGAAGGGCAATGAGATTGCCATGACTTGTGTATCTATGTGATAGATATTTTACTTTCTACCTCTAGTTCTTGGGTATTAGATACCGGATGTGGATCTCACATTTGCCTAAATGTGCAGGGACTAAAGAATAGAAGGTTGCTCAAAGAGGGTGAAGTAGATCTACGGGTTGGAAATGGAGCAAGAGTTGTTGCATTGGCCGTAGGGACTTACGAAGTCACTTTACCTAGCGGATTAATTTTAGTTTTAAATAACGTTATTATGTTCGGATTTGAGCGTAAACATTATTTCTATTTCATGTTTAGACAATGAGGGTTACAATTTTCTTATTGCGAATAAGAAATTTTCAATTTATTTGAATGACATGCTTTATTGTGTTGCTCATTCTTTTAATGGCCTTTATGTCTTGGATGTTGAGAATAATGTTGATAATGTCTATCATGTTAGTAAGAAATCCAAACCAAATAATGTGAATGACACATATAAATGGCATTGCCGTCTTGGGCACATAAATGAGAAGCGCATCTCTAAACTCCATAAAGATGGATATTTAGACTCATATGATTATGAATCATATGATGTTTGCGAATCTTGTTTATTGGGCAAGATGACTAAAACACCTTTTACTAAGAGTAGTGAAAGGGCTAGTGATTTGTTGGCTCTCGTATATACTGATGTATGTGGACCAATGAATAGCATTGCTAGGGGAGGATTTCGGTACTTCATAACGTTCACTGATGACTTATCAAGATATGGCTATGTCTATCTGATGAAGTACAAAAGTGAAGCATTTGAGATATTTAGAATATTTCAAAGTGAAGTACAAAATCAACTTGGCAAAACTATTAAAACACTTCGATCCGATCGAGGTGGTGAATATTTGAGCCAAGAATTTGACGATCATCTGAAAAGTTGTGGAATTGTTTCGTAACTTACTCCACCCTAACACCACAATGGAATGGTGTGTCCGAGAGGAAAAATCGAACTCTATTAGATATGGTTCGATCGATGATGAGTCAAGTGAACCTTCCTATTTCCTTTTGGGGACATGCACTGGAAACAGCCGCTTTCACACTTAATAAGGTCCCTACTAAATCGGCTCCTAAAACCCCACATGAGATGTGGCATGGAAGAAAGCCTAGCTTATCTTTCATGAAGATTTGGGGATGTGAGGCTTATGTAAAGAAATTGGTTTCTGAACATAAACTTGCACCTAGATCTGATAAATGTATTTTCGTTGGTTATCCTAAGGAAACGAAAGGATATCAATTTTACAACCAATCCGAGAACAAAGTGTTTGTTGCTCGAAACGGTGTCTTTCTAGAGAAAGAGTTTCTCTCTAAAGAAACTAGTGGGAGTAAAATTGATCTTGAAGAAATTCAAGAACCTGAAAATGACATAGAGCCAATAGTAGAGACGGAACCAAATTCACAAGCCGTTGTGGAACCGGTTCAAGATACACAAGTTCTTCGCAGATCGGATAGGATACGATCCGAACCTGAGAGATATGGATTTCTCATGACGAAAAGTAATGAAGTAGAAATCATTGAGAATGATGAACCTACTTCCTATCAAGAGGCGATGTCCACTCTGATTCGGACAAGTGGCCAGGAGCCATGGAATCCGAAATCAAATCCATGTACGATAATCAAGTTTGGAACTTGATTGATCCACCCGAAGGTGTAAAAACCATAGGGTGCAAGTGGGTTTTCAAAAGAAAACCGACATGGATGGGAAGGTACATACTTATAAGGCTAGGCTAGTTGCTAAGGGGTATAGGCATTCATGGCGTTGACTATGATGAAACCTTTTCGCCGTAGCAATGCTTAAGTCTATTAGAATCCTAATTGCCATAGCCGCATATTACGACTATGAGATATGGCAAATGGACGTCAAAACAGCGTTTCTTAACGGAAACCTACTTGAGGATGTATACATGATACAGCCTGAAGGGTTTGTCGATCCAAAGGATTCTAACAAAGTATGTAAGTTGCAGAGATCCATTTATGGATTGAAGCAAGCTTCCCGTAGGCTGAATCTACGTTTTGATGAATCGTCAAAGAGTTTGGCTTCATCAAAAACGAAGATGAACCTTGTGTATACAAGAAGATAAGTGGGAGCATAGTGCTATTTCTGGTGTTGTATGTCGATGACATCTTACTCATTGGAAACAATGTTCCTGCACTTGAGACTGTAAAGTCCTGGTTAGGAAAATGTTTTTCAATGAAAGATATGGGTGAAGCGGCTTATGTCCTTGGTATCAAGATCTATAGAGATAGATCAAGAAGGATGATTGGTTTGAGTCAGAGTACATATATTGACAAGGTCCTTAGAAGATTCCGCATGGAAAATTCTAAGAGAGGGAACTTGCCAATGGGACACGACATTACTCTTAGCAAGACTCATTGTCCTAAGACAAATGATGAGCGAAAGAGGATGAGTGATATACCATATGCTTCGGCAATTGGGTCTATCATGTATGCCATGTTATGTACTAGACCCGATGTCTCGTACGCTCTAAGCGCAACGAGTAGATACCACCCGATCCTGGTGAGAACCATTGGATAGGCTGTCAAGAATATCCTTAAGTACTTGAGAAGGACTAAGGATGTATTCTTGGTATTTGGAGGAATGGAAGATGATCCGTTGTAAAGGGTTACACAGATGCAAGCTTCCAAACCGACAAAGATGACTATAGATCGTGATCTGGTTTTGTGTTTATGCTAAATGGAGGTGCCGTTTTGTTGGAAGAGTTCCAAGCGAGCACCGTTGCTGATTCTACAACGTAAGCCGAATACATAGCAAAGCATCGGATGCGGCTAAGGAGGCGGTTTGGATCAAGAAGTTCGTTAGTGACTTAGAAGTCGTTCCGAGTATCACTAACCCGATAGAGCTTTTACGTGATAATAATGGTGCTATTGCTCAAGCAAAAGAACCAAGGTCACATCACGCGATCCAAACACATTTTGAGACGTTTTCACCTCATTCGAGAAATCTGTGAAAGGGAGGACGTCAAGATATGCAAGGTACCAACGGATGACAACATCTCGGACCCTCTCACCAAGCCTTTACCACAAGCTAAACATGATGGTCATGTTAGGTCCATGGGTATAAGATACATGAATGATTGGGCCTAGTGCAAGTGGGAGACTGTAGGTGTTAGTGCCCTAGGCCTATAGAGATAGACCTTTATGTAATGTCATTGTTCATTTATATATGAGATTGTTTATTTGATTATTATATGTGTTTGCATGTTTAGTTATAATAATCGTGTCCCTAGTACTTATGAAGCACTAGTATGAAGTCTAATGAATAATCATGTGATGATTATATGCATGGAGATGCACATTAGATTCATGGGTACTTGTTAGAGAACAAGGTACTGGACTTGACCCATTATGAGATCTATGTCATGGTCAAATGTCATAATTAGATCTCATATAGTCATATCATTGATATCCTTTGACCTGAGATTATCATCATCTTTCGCTCGATGAATATCATGTTTGATATAGTTTAACGTTGTCTTTAATCGGATGACAATAAGGGCTATCATTGGCATGGTATGATTCTTGTTGGGAAGAATGATAAGTCAAGATGGAAATTGTCCCTCGTAAAGAGAGATGTTTGCTAGGCCACTCGTAAGTAAGATTGATGTAGTGCATGGCCATGCCCGAATGAATTAATGTGATTAATGTCATTCGATTAATCAATTTACTTGATAACGAGAAAGCATTGAACAATATGAGTTGACGTGGACCATGACTCATTTTCAATATAACATCGTGTGACAATGGGATTGTGATATGTTCTATATAGGAAATCGAACTTGATATTATATTATTTGGGTAGGCATGATGGCTTGCTAGAGTCCGCTCATGTCTTATGAGGATCGATGTGATCAAACTCATTGCCAACATAATATATTCCTATGGGGTCACACGCATCGAACGAATTGTCAAAAATGAAGAATATGGAGTTTTTGTTCTCAGGGGACGACTCGTCCCCAGGCCAGAACCAACTATTCCCCTTAAAGGGGACGCCAGATTCAGAAGCTGGGTGTCAGGGGACGACTCGTCCCCTGGGCACTGGACTGACGCGGAATTGACTTAAAACTAGGGTTTTCACGAGGGGAAAAGTTTTATAATGTATAAATACTCACCCCTGGTTGCCCTAGCCGTCATAAGAACGTTTTGGCTTGAGAGAAACACCAAGAGTGAGAGATTTCAATTGAGAATTGAGAATCAAACACCACCAAATCCATTGTTCTTCATTGATTGAAAGGTGTTTCAATCAATAGGATCTAGCAATCCTCCTAGAAGAGTTCTAGGGTTCGTTCTTCGCGTGGATACACATAGAGGATCTTCGCTTGTCAAGATCTTTAGTTCGTGATTCCCGTTCGTTCATCAAGGATTAACAAGGTCGTTCAATCTGGAGTCGGGTCAAGTTTATCAAAGGCAAAAGCATTCAAGGTTGGTATTTCTATTTCATCTTTTCTTAATTAATCATCTAGAACGGATTCTAGGGCTTGGGGTTTTTCGAGTTATTGCTTATTCCGCTGCGCATGGACCCTCGAAACCCTACACATTGCCAATCTCTTTGCGCTCCTCCTGGATTTCGGTAGTGTTGGTGAGCTCATAGGTTCTGAGTACTCCTCTCGTGCGCTCCCTTTGACACACTTCTCTCTCACCACCATTGAATAAACTTTGTTTACGTTGGGAAGAGGCTCCGAGTTCAGAATGTTTGATTTCACATTCTCGAACTTAGGTGTCTTGAGTCCCATAACAAACTGGTGTACTCGTTCCTCCTCCCTTCGTTGAGTAAGCTTTAAGTTGATCTCATATTTGCATCCATGCATAAACACGCCAAAACCTTGTCATAGTCATTAAATTCATCCCACATCTTCTTAATCTAACCATAGTAAGCAACCACACTTTCGTTTTCTATTATTTACCATTGGCTAGGTCACACTTAATCTGTTGTACCCTTGGCCCATTGCCAACCGAGAATCTCTGCTCCAAGTCATCCCACAAAATCCTTGCCTCCTCCACGTAAGTCACCGTAGATCGAAGATTCAGTTCAATGGTATTGAAGATCCATGACACCACTATTGAGTTTACCGTCCGCCAAAGTTCTAGTTCATCTGCCTTTGTTGGACGGTCAATCGTTCCATCAATGAACTCAGTTTTCATCTTGGCTCTCAACGAACCCTTGAAAACACGAGACGATTCTTCATAGTTTTCTCCTTTCAATTGGACATGGGTGAGAATCTGTTCGAGATTATCACTCAATGAAAGGAAGTAGAAGGTTCTTTTCTTACTACTCTCAGTAGGCGTTTGAGTTGAGTTGAGTTGTGTTTAGTTTTAAGGTTTTTCAAGATCACCGCTATTATACCAAGTTGGAAACCAAGAGAGGGAGAGAGAAGAATTTTCTTTGATCATTCCATTACCGTCAATGACTTTATATACAACCCAGAAATTTTAATTTAATCTTGATACAAATCAATCACTACAATTACGCTATCGATCTATATGATTTTGCTAACTATTTGATATACATGAAATTAATTCCTATAATTTCGCTAACTAATTGATATACATAATTAATGATAAGATATATACAAAAAGATAGTAAGATATATCTCGAGATATAAGCGAGATCATACAGAGCTCCTATTCATATGCGCTCTATCTAGGCTCGCGCTCCCTCTAGGCACACTTAACTTCATGTGTGCCTCCTGAAGGCACGCTTCCCTTTATGATCTCTCCCTCCGGGCCCGCCCCTATCAGGAGCGCACGCCCCTATCATCAGGAGCTTCTTCCGGGTGTCCCTTCCCTGCTCTCCTAGGGGCGGGCGCTCCTACACTCCCTATCCCTAGGGCACTCCTCCAATAAAAAAATAATTAATTCTTTGCAATTCTAAAATGTACCTATAAATGGGTCAATGACTAATGAGACAACAAAAATTGAAAAGGAAGGCGTATTCGTGCGGAGGGATTACGACTCTGCAAGAATCGAATATTGTTTCTTTTCATTTTTTAACCTATAAACATGGAGGAAATAGAAGCAGGGGAGGAGCAGCAGCAGGTATGGAACAGAGAGACAGTGCCAAGAGTTATGAAGCTTTTAAGTTCAAGACTCTCTCAAAAAGACCTAATTTCTCTCTTACTCGTCAGCCCTTGGGTTAATCGTACTCTAATCTCCTACTCCTCGCTTTGGCTGGTAAGTTTTTGTTTTAGCAAAATCCCTAATCATACATGTTCTTCAACTTATCTGTTATTTCCTAATTTCATGTAAAGATTGGTTTTTATTGCACCGGAAACATGAATGGTTGATTAATTGAAATGAAATCCCAAATGGGTTTTGAGTTTTGGATTGTTTTTATTAGGTTCTCCATATGTATTATATTTCTATGTAATGATACTTCATTGATTGCGTTGAGGTGAATTTTGGATTGGGTATTTTTCAGTTATGAGTGAATTTACAATTGGATTATTTGCTTATTATTCTTATGGAAAGCTGAATACTGGGTTTTGAATGTGTAGTTTTTTTTTTTTTTTTGTGTGTGTGTATAAAAATCAATGAAGTGAGATATGATTGGTTGAAATATTTCTGGTATAGATAAAACATAAACACGGTTTTGATTTTTGATATATTTTTATTGGGGACACGTATGTATTATATCTTTGTGAAGAGGCCTAATTGACTACATTGATATGAATTTGAGATTGTGGTTTTATTTCAATATATTTTTCTATCAGGTTCTTGATTTTCATGAGATGAATAATGCTGGGGGTCGACTTGTAGCTGCTCTTTCATTGGTATGTTTTCAGGATTTTGTGGTAGTTTGGTTTTGATTCCATTGTGTAAGTTGCTGTTAAACCATAGGCTCAAAGTTTTGGTCATTAGCTCATGAGTCAGGGAATCAAGTAACTCTGGATCGCTATTGGACAACTGTACACTAGCCAAAAGGTTAACAAATTAATATGATTTGGTTGAAACTGTGGTACTTGTATAGGATCGGATCAAAATTTCAACCTCTAGACAGGACCATAACGAATTATGCCCGTCACTTTAGGGCAACTCCAACAATGTGTACCAAATGCAAATTTTGATACCCATGTGTAGGTACTAGTAACTCCAATAGTAATAATAGATGTTAATATGCTACCTTTGCTAGTACCATATCAAAATTTGGTAATATCAAAATTTGGTAATTTTGATAACTATTGTTGAAGATGGAGATTTAATTTAATTTAATTTATAATTATTTGAATTTTAATTTAATTATAAAGTAATGATACTAGGAATTTGATACGAGATGATAATATGATACCTTGCGAATAGTTACTCATAAATCAAATTTTGGTTTTGATCCCTATGGATCAAGTACCATGGTTGGAGTTGCCCTTACATTTACAATTTCAACGGGTTTCCGAGTATTTGTTTTAAGGATGACATATGAACCCCCCTCTATTGGATTGTTTCTGTAACATTTTGTTTAAGTGATTATTTACATCTGATAGAAAGCAGGGATAATTTTACTTCAAAATGCAGAGTTCTGAAGTAAATGGAATCTCTCTCTCTCTCTCTCCTCCTAATGCATGAATGTACATGTACATTGCAGTCTAGATATCAACATGTGAAGCAGATTAACCTTGAATTTGCACAAGATATTGAGGACAGCCACCTGGAGCTTCTCAGGGATAAGGTAGCCTTGCTAACTATGTTGTGAAACTGAATTGGAATCTTAGTTCCAGTAAGGCGAAAATGAAACATTGCATAGTATGTGAAGAAGTTCATTTGAATGCTGTCATTTGCTTAAGTTGTACCATTTGGATCTTCATAAGAGAAGAAATTATTTGATTACTAAAGCAAATAACTTAACTTTGATTAATTCTACAGAGCTTCTAGAAGTCAACAGTTTAACTCACTTAGGAAAAATACTACTTCCTCCATCCCACTTGAAGAGATGTGGTTTGACCAAGCACCCAATTTAAGGAAAGTGGTTGACAATTGTTTAATTATCAAAATTTCCCTCCAAACATTTGATTTCCAAACAAGGAGGGAACGTTTGATTCGAGTTAGGTGAGAAAGGAAGGTTATTATAGTAGATTGGTTGAAAAAAGGACAACCTGAAACATACTTTTCGAGTGGGAACTTCTTGTGACAAAGATATCTTGTTTCAAATCTAAGACTGAGAACTGAATTTGATTTTACATTGATGCTTATTATAAGTTTAATGTGTTCTGAGTGAAGATGGCTATTCAACTTTCAGTTCACGGTTTCCCTTCAAGACCTTGAGTGTTTAAACTTGAATGGCTGTCAAAAGATCTCTGATAAGGGCATTGAAGCTATAACCTCTACTTCTCCTACACTGAAAGTCTTCTCCATCTATTGGAATGTAAGGTACTTGAAATTCAACATATTATCTTATCTTCTTTTTTACAGTATTTGGAAACCATATTCTTTGCCATTCCTCTTAGACTTTGTAATATTGTTTTTACTGTAGGGTTACAGATATCAGTATATCTCATCTGGTGAAGAACTGTAAACTCATTGTTGACTTGAACTTGAGTGGCTGTAAGGTGTGTTCTCAGTAGCTTCATTGAAGTTTTCCCTTATCTGCTATACGTTCACAAATGCCCTTGAACTACTTGTCTTTTGATGAAATATCTACAGTTTTTTTTTTTTTTTTTTTGAATCTGATCCTCTTCAGTTAAAGATGCGGTCTCTTTTATCTATGCTGCCCCAATTGGCTGATGTATCATTCTTCTCAAGTTAAGAGGGACATCTAGTCTACCATAGAACAATAGTAAGTAGGAGTGGAGGGAATTATTATTCTGGAAAGGTTACTACTAAACCGATTATAATCTTATACTCCTCCGGTCTGGGAAAGATAATCCTACTTTTTAGTGATCATTTTAATTGAACTTTAACAGCGATTTAGAAAAAGAAAATATCCCATTGAATTTTCAGAACTTCTTATTGATACACAATTGAAAGTACTATTAATAACAATCTGTAGACTTTCATTAGGATAATTAAATTAACCTAAATTATTGGCCAAAGTTCAATCAAATTGACAACTAAAAAAGTGGGACTATCTTTCTGTGAGGAGGGAGTATTCTTTTAAGTTAGGTGCTTAATGGACAAACCAACGAGCTATGGCAATAAAAGCTGTAGTTCAGCTTGTTACAGAAGAGTGTCACATAGTGGGCTATAATGTGTGCTGATGTAGTGTAAAGCCATAGAGAAGGAACACGTGCCTCTGACTCTGAGCAGTTTATGTGGAATGTGCTGTTCTTAGTTAAACTCTGGTGGACCATAAAATATGTAATGTGATACATAATAACCATTGGAATTAATGGCAGTTAATAATTTCACCCTTTTGAGTTGTGGATTTCAAAAAACGTTTTTGGCATTAATTTGATTCTGCGGTGTAGCTTTTTTTTTTATTTAACGCAAGGGATACTAATATTCTTACTTATATTTGTACTTTTTTTTAAGGTCTCTACCGGGATAGTCTATGACCAGTATGTTTTTTTATGGCAATTACAGAACATAACAGATAGAGGTTTGCAGTTAGTTGCTGACGGTTATCAAGAACTGGAATCTTTGAATATTACTAGGTATTAAATTGTTTATTTCCAAAATATGCTTATTTTCTATGGCAAAAGTAGATAAATCCTAACTATCGTGATTAGTGTTTCCTCTTAGACATAGTAGCTTATTTTGATCCGCTTGGAAAGAAATTGTATTATTTTTCGGTCATGTTTTTGAGTTGAAATTCATCATTTTAGCAAAGTCTTACTATTGTCGAGCAATTCCAAAATGGAAAATTTATGGAAATTCCAACCTTCTTGAAATGAAAATTTAATCTTTGTGACCTCCTAAGAGTTGAACTTTCTATTCAGCTTACTTCTGAACTCCTTTAATTTCTTAGGTGCATCAAGATAACAGATGGGGGCTTGAAACAGATATTGCTCAAGTGCTCAGCTCTTAGGTGCTTGAATCTCTATGCTCTTTCAAGGTACCAAGACTCAATCACTTGCTCATGCAACATGTAGCAACATTTGAATTAATGGAATGAAAATTGAAAGGTTTTAAAAGCTTCAAATGCAGTGAATAATCTTGCATGGTTTGTTGACAAAACTGTAGCGTATTAGGGGAATCCCTGAAAATTGGTAGGAGAACAACCCCTGAAAACGGGGGGAAGGGTTCTCTTTATATAGTTACTATAACAGAGGTAAGGGCATTCAACACAAGGAAAGTAGCTATCTTTGTTTAAAATTAATCATATTAGAATCGTTCAGGCATTCATATGAATAGTTAGTCTATTCCACATTTGGTCGAAGTAGTTGATGACTTCTTGGATCATACAAAGGCGACAACCAATGTCTCATCTTAGCTTGCTGCTTGAAGTGCCAAAGGTGATTGCTCATGTGAGAGAGCCAATTACCGGACTTACATATCTCAAACACTTGGGCAATTATTTGTGTATATGTGACTTGTTGATTTAGGACTAATATAAATATAACCAGACATTTATGGAAACATCATATCTCAACTGAATATAATAGAAGACTCAAATACAAAGCATACATGATCAATAACTAATGATATGAGTGCACTAAACCATCTGAAGTCCTAAAGCTGTAAGATAAGCTTCAGAAGCATATGCTGGGGTGTCAACCCAAATCCCACCTCGGCAATTAAAGAAAAAAAATGCCTAGTATATAAGTACTCACCCACTCCATTAGTATGAGGTCTTTTGGGGGCGCCCAAAAACATATACAGGCTTGGCCCACAATATCGTGGAGAGTGGTAGTGAAAGTTTACATGGTGGATATTTATTTCGGAACATCCCACAAAGGAATGCTAGAAACGTATTTTAAATGGAGTGAGTATCTTTCTTAGCATGTAAACACATAATGACATTCTCCCTCCATCCCAAGATGAGATGCCATTATTTCCTTTGGCATGTTGTTGAAAAAAATTCCCTTTTTTCCTCATCTTTCCCAAGGTATGCATTTCTCCTGAAAGTGGTTGGGCCAACTAAGTCAAACTAATTTGTTTGTTAGTGATATTGAAGCAAAAATAAAGGTGTATTGTTGTCGTTACGTCGTTTCATGTTAGCTGACCCCAACACAAATTGGGACCGAGTCTTTGTTGTTGTATTAGTGTCGTTTTTAAGAAGGTGCCTGCATGGATTCTACAAAATATGGAGGCAACTGTATTCAAAATTTCAAATTGATTCGAAGATTACCTTGTAAACAAGACTCTGTAGTGAAATGTGGTTAAAAAAAAACCTTTCCGCTACATAAAGATGAAACCAAATTTCGGCAGACTGATATGAATTACCTACACTAGTTCTTGACAAAGGAAGAACATTTTTGTAACATACTGTGTTATGTTGCACTGTTGCACTTCTCTTTCCTATCATACCCAGTCGGCCAGTCCGCCTCTGTACATTAGCATTTTAAGTATTTTATCCCTATGTTTCACTTTTCTGATTTATAAGAGTTTATTTATTTGCTTAGCTTTACAGATGAAGCTTATAAAAGAATGCAATCTTTGGTCCACCTCAGATTCTTAGATCTCTGTGGTGCCCAGGTATTATTTCATGCTCACTGGATAAGATTTCGTTCACATTTCCTTAGCAAGAAACTCATATGGGAGTTTGCTTGGCAGAATCTATCTGATGAAGGGCTTTTATGCATAGCCAAATGCAAGAATCTGAGGTCACTAAATTTGTCGTGGTAAGTGAATGGACTAATCTCATAAACTATAGATATGGGGAAAAATATGATTATTTGCCTTTAAATTCCAAATAATTCATTTTTTTTTGTTACTTTTAACAGGTGTGTACGCATTACGGATGTTGGTGTCATAGCTCTAGCTCAAGGTTGCACCTCTCTTGAATTTCTTAGGTAAATCCTAATTGGAAGTGACTAGTGACACCCTTCTTTTTTGCATACATTCGATACTCCAAGTATCTTGATGATAATACGGAGATGTTGGTAGCTTGAAAATCAAAGAATTTTTCGGAACAAGTAGCTTGTTTTGATTGTGGATTTTTCAGATCTCATTATATTTTAATTGGATAATTGCCTTGCAGTGAACCTTTTGGTGATGAAATTTCCTTTTGTGATAGTTTCTATTACTGATATCCTGTGCTGGAAAACTGCAGCTTGTTTGGCATTGTTGGTGTGACGGATGACTGCCTGGAATCCCTCTCAAGATTCTGCTCAAACACAATCACAACACTTGATGTGAATGGATGTATTGGCATTAAGGTAGAAGGGCTTATTAACAGTGTCCAATGCATAATTTGTACTGAAATAATTTCTAGAGCCAAAATTGAAGAGATTTCAATTGTTCATACAGGTTAAAAATTTGATTATTTTGTGTGCAACTCAAACTAAAATATTCCTTGACTCTATTTCTATTCATTGTCAGAGACGGAGCCGTGAAGAGCTTCTTCAATTGTTCCCTCATGTGAAGTGCTTCAAGGTTCACAGCTAATGTATCGCTCCACTGAAATTGTAAGTGAATGTCCCATTTCATCTAAGTGATAATCCTTGTAGATTTTCATTTACTCATATTTGTATGGCTGAATAATTTATCCATCAATTGTTTTATAACCCTGCGATTCTATAGAAAAACCCTCCTCGAGTGGTTGGGATTCTTGGTTTGTATTTTCGAAGATTACTAAACTTGGGCTTCGTCTGTACTTTCTACGATCAAGTTATTAATCAATTATCTAAGGCTTAGTCCCCTTACAATATGTGTGGGCTTTTTTGCACATACGCCACTCTACTTTGGAAAACCTCTCATCCCAAACCAAATAACGCGGATTAGGGCACGAATTAGTGACGGGTTAGACACAAATTTGTGGTTGCGATGGGAGGTTTTCCAAGAGTTTAAATGTAGTTGAAAATGAATTAAAACCAAAAATATTAAATGTGGCATTTACTGCAATAAATGCACAAGAGTTTAAATGTAGATCCGCAAACCATTTCTCTTGAATAACTTTTGAAGCAAAAAAGTTTCCTTTCCTCTTCCTTTTTCCCATTGAATTGAACCATGCTAAGCATTATTTTCTGCTAAATTTCAGCGAAGTTATTTATGTGCTGAACCTTACATTTGATAAAGGGAGAAGCGTAACTCCAGATAGTTGGTACGTAGGGGATCTCCTGCATGGTGCTTTATGGAAGGATCCCAATTGGTTTTTGTAAGCTTCTGCAGTGATGTAAGGTATGTTCATTTAAAAACAAAACACCAGTCAATCTGTGTAACAGTATAAGATACTTAATGAGCTAAAATAGAATCAAGATGACCAGTGATGAGCTACTATAAGAATTTTCATGCTTTTGATGTGTATTGGATTTAAGATTTGTTTCAGCCACTATTCTTTTTGAAGGCTATTGTAAGCTTTTCAACTTTTACTTTTTACTTTTTTTCTCTTGTGAATTATATTGACTGGATAGTTATAAATGTTACTCCCTCCGTCCCAAAACGAATGTCCAAAAAATTCAAATTTGCTCTTGATCAAGAGCAAATTTGAATTTTTTGACATTCATTTTGGGACGAAGGGGTATTTTCATTATGGAAGGCCTCACTCAAGCTTATAATCAAAGATGCTTCTATAGTATATTTTTTTGTCAGTTCCTTGATTGGTTTATTAAACGTGGCACAGCCTACCGTTTACGCATTAGAAGTCCGAATCATTGATAAACGTGGGAGTGGGACATTATTTTCCTGTAGGCCCGATAATCCTAGCTGGAAGTTCATAGTTGAGGTAATTAACCAGGAAGAGTTTATCTTGCGAAATCGTCTTTCAGCTCCTGCATTTACTTTGTTAGAAGGTGATTCTTCATATTCCCTCCGTCTAAAAATAAATGTCCAAATATGTTCAAAAATTACTCTCGATCAACAAGAGAAAATTTGAAAAAAAAAATAGGGCACACATTTTGGACGGAGAGAGTAATATCTTGTTCTTTTCATTGCAGCCTTGGTTAGATAGAATATCAACTAAGATCCCTGTGAGAAAAATAGAGTACTACTTATTATTGATTTTCCTTGTTGGATGAAGTACATAATATATCTTACATATAAAACAGAAAAGGGTGTCTTGCTATGCAGAAGTAGTGATGAAGA
The DNA here is from genome assembly GCA_022495995.1 of Adenophora triphylla var. japonica. Taxonomy (NCBI): domain Eukaryota; kingdom Viridiplantae; phylum Streptophyta; class Magnoliopsida; order Asterales; family Campanulaceae; genus Adenophora; species Adenophora triphylla. The sequence goes on along the minus strand of JAFEMH010006356.1, from coordinate 8,714 downwards.
CTGTTATCCCAATCCAAAACAAGACCCCTCCAAGCCATATCCTTTGCCTAGAACTGCTGTTTGTACCAGTTGGGCTATCTGTATATATAACACACAATTCAACGTGAGCAAGTCTGAGAAAAACCAAAGTAGTTGAAATATACTCTCTCCGTCCCTCTTCACTTGATACCAAAATCTTGGGCACAAGAGTTAAGTAGGAGAGAGAATTAGTGGAAGGAGATGTTGTGAGTAGGAAAAGTAAAGTAGGAGAGGGAATGAGTGGGAGGAATAGTGATTTGATTGTTGTTGTGAGTGTAAAAAATTTCCATTTTGGGTAGTATCAAGTGAAAACCCACCAAGGATTTATCCTTGCCTGTCCCAAGTCAGGATAGAGGGCGAGGGTTGCGGTAGGCATGTGACAGCCAGCGTAAAAATTTTGTCACATTAACATGACATGAATCGGAATATGAATATCGTTGGGGCGTTTCCTCAGCAGCGACGCGCTACACTTCAAAGACCTGGGTGTAGTGATAAGTATGCAAAGGTTGCTAGGTCGTCGCCCGTAAGCGACGCGCCATCTCTTCGCCCGGGGGTGGTGTCAAATATGCAAGGGTGCGCTACACTTCAAAGACCTGGGTGTAGTGATAAGTATGCAAAGGTTGCTAGGTCGTCGCCCTAAGCGACGCGCCATCTCTTCGCACGCGGGGTTGGTGTCAAATATGCGCGGTTCCCGCATTGCGGACGAGTGCGGGTAAAGAAGCTAGTCCACGGTAGGTGTAAGGGTAGTGGGACGCGCTGAACTTGGAACATCGGATCATCGACAGGAGATCACAGAGGCGGTGGAAGTTATGAGGAGGAGGAAGATTCACATAACGTGTCTACAGAGGAAACTAAGCTGGGTCGGAGAGAAAGCAAAAGAAATATCGCCTTGGGGTTTTAAGCTTTGGCACTGGGAAAGGATAATGGTAGAAATGGAGTGGGTATCATTATTGATAAGGAGTATATTAATGATGTGGTGGAAGTGTACAGGAAGAGCGATCGAATTATGGGCATTAAACCGGGTGATACGTGATGAGATTATAACTATTATTTCCGCCTATGCACCACAAGTAGGGTTGGACGATCTATTAAACAAGCTGCTCGGGAAGATTTGGAGGAGGTAGTGCAACGAGTACCTAGTGGTGAGAAATTAGTGATTGGTGGTGATCCGAACGGACATGCTGGGTCTAATGACATGGCTTTGAGAGCATACATGGAGGTTTTGGTTTTGGAGAGAGGAATGAAGCAGTGAAATAGTATCCTCGGACTTTGCGTTGGCATATGACTTGAGTATAATGAACGCTTGGTTCAAGAAGAGAGAATCTCACTTGGTGTCCCATAGAGCGGAGGTAATGCGAGTCGATCGACTTCTTCTTAGTAAGATATACTTGTAGAAAGAGTTATACGATTGCAAGGTTGTTCCGGTGAGAGCACAAAGAACTCAACATAGACTGGTACTTGATTTTCGAAGTAAAGAGAATTTCGAGGAATAGAAAATCACGGGTAGACCCTAATCAAGCGGTGGAGACTTCAAGGGGAAAATCAACCGAAATTTGTAGCTAAGATGGTCGATACCGGTATTTGGGCGGATAATATGGAGGATATGGATATAGATTCGACTTGGACTAAGATAGTACATACCATAAAGGAGGTGGCGAAAGAAGTCCTTGGAGAATCTAGAGGAAATGGGCCACCAAGTAAGGACACATCACGGTGGAACGAGGAAGTAAAACAAGCAATAAAGGGCAAGCGAGAATGCTACAAATTATCGGGAAAATGTAGGAGCGACGAGAACTACGAGAAGTATAAGGAAGCTAGAAGAGATGCTAAGAAAGCAGAAGAGACGCAAGAGCAAAGGTGAATCGAAACTTTATGATAAGTCGATACAAAAGAAGTGGGAAAAGGACATCTACGTACTCGCTCGTATGAGGGATAAGAGGACACGAGATATCGGGACGGTTAAATGTGTGAAGGATGTAGACCAAAGAGTTTTAGTCGGTGGATAAAGAGATAAAAGATAGACGGAGTTTGTACTTTGATAACTTGTTCAACGGCGGTCATGAAAGGTGATGTCGAGATTTAAATATCTCTTCGAGTATGGTTAATCGAGATTTTATGCGGAGAATTCGAAAGAGCGAAGTGGAAATGGCAATGAAAAAGATGAGATCAAGAAAGTCATTGGACCTGGATGGTATACCAATCGAGGTTCGAGATGTTTCGGGAGAGTAGGGAGTAGATTGGTTAACAACGCCATTTAACAAGATACGGAGAGTTAACACAATGCCATCGGAGTGGCGGAAGAGTACTCCGATCCCTTTCAGATAAGAATAAAGGTGTGACGTCCAAGATCGTGCCAACTATCTTGGGATCAAACTAACGAGCCATACTATGAAACTTCGGAGAAAGAGTGATCGCACAAAGGTCGAGAAAATTGTGGATATTTCTGATAACCACCTGGGTTTATGCCAGAAGATATACTACGGAGGCAATATATCTTATTAGACAAACCATGGAGAAATATCTGGATCAAAAGAAAGATTTGCATATGATTTTCATTGATTCGGGAGAAGGCGTATGATAAAGTGCCAAGAGAGGTACTTTCAGGTGGGCATTAGCAAAGAAGGGTGTTTCAAAGAAATATATTGATATTATCAAGGACACGTATAATGGAGTTAGTACTTGTGTACAGCACTAGTGTTGGGAAGAATGAAGAGTTTCCTATAAAGACTGGAGCTGCATCAAGGTTCCGCACTTAGCCCCTTTCTTTTGCTTTCGATAACGGATCGACCGACGAGGTCACCCAAGATGATATACCAGCGTATTGCCGTTCAAGCAGATGATATCAGGTCAGATTGATGAGACAAAGAGAGGGTTTGTCAAAGTAAATTGAGTCATGGAGACACACTTTGGAATCTCGAGGTTTTCGATTGCGTGGCAAGACCGAATATTTGGAGTGTAAGTTTAGCGAGAGTCGGAAGTAGGGAGGCGGGGCGGTCACATTTTGATGGAAATATTATCCAAGCTTCCGAGTTTTTTCGCTTATCTTGGATCCATTATCCAAAAGGATGGAGAATTAGATGGAGATGTGGCTCATAGGATTAAAGCAGGTTGGTTGAAGTGGAAGAGTGCTACAGGGTTTCTATGTGATCGCGGCATGCCCAATAGATTAAAGGGAAAATTCTACCGCACGGCAATTAGGCCGGCATTGCTTTACGGCACCGAATGTTGGGCCGTGAAACTGTGTCACGTGCATAAGATGAATGTGGCGGAGATGCGTATGCTTCGATGGATGTGCGGTCATACAAGAAAGGATCGATTGGGGAATGAGGTGATCAGAGGTAAAGTAGGAGTTACGCCCATTGAGGATAAAATGAGGGAAAATCGTCTATGGTGGTTTGGACATGTAAGAAGGAGACCGAGTGATGCACCGGTTAGGAGGCCGGAACAGTGGAGAAATGATAAAATGGCAAGGGGTAGGGGAAGACCCAAACAAACTTGGATTAGAGTAATTGAAAATGATATGAATTTACTTGGAGTGGATGAAAGTATGGTATTGAAGAGGCCGGAGTGGAGGGCAAAAATCCATGTGGGGGGTTGATTTTTTATTTTTTTTATTTATTATTTTTTTATTTTATTTTATTTTTTTTTATTTTTTTCACGATAACATATGAGGATTCATGTTAGCCGACCCCAAATTATTTTGAGACTAAGGCTTTGTTGTTGTTGTTGTTGTTGTTGTTGTTGTTGTTGGTAGTATCAAGTGAAGTGACGGACTAAATGGAAATTAGTATCAAGTGAAGTAGGACGGAGGGAGATTACTTAAATTTAGCTTGAAGACGGAAAAGAATATTATTTGGGCTTATTTTCTGGAGGAAAGACAAATATTACCACTGGCTGTAATATTGCCCTCATTGCCCTCATTGCCCTCATAGGAGGCTGCAAATTGCTCAAAAAACCTGTGCTTCAGTTGAGTTCGGAGCCAACTGCAGTAGACCTGTTTCAAAGGGTTGAAAATGGAAAAGTGAAGCTACATATGGAACATTACATGTGTGTGGATGTGCATCTGTTCATATAGATATACATAATCCTCCCTCCGACTCATAATAAATGTTACTAAAATTGAACGTGTAGGATATAAGAAAAGTAGTAGAATATTGGTGGAGTAGACAAGAAAGTATGAAAAGAAAGAGCAAGCGAGAGAAAGTTGGAGGAAATAAGTAAGTGGATTGTTGTGAGTATCAAGTTTGTGAAAAGAAGTCAGGAGAAGATACCAGGACAATCTGAGGCCTTATTTGGAACATGACAAAGGGCAGGAAGACTCAAAGCAAGGGTAGCATTGAGCTTGAAGCCAAGGCCAGGTTCGTTTCTATCTTTTACAAGAACACATAAACATCTTTTGGTTTTATTGCCGTTATTTCTGAACTGGGTGCAGCAACTTGTACTGGGGGACTTAAGTTGTCCGCTTACAAACGAGAGACACGGAGATAGCATCTGAAGTTGGTCTCTGCATTCTTTTTGGTCCTCAGCAAAGTCTGAGGTAACAAAACCAATACCCATCATCATGACTATAAGGATGAATGGTAATCTTGCACTTGCATCTGCAAAGTCCTTTAGATTTGCCATGTAGAGAGAGAGAGAGAGAGAGAGAGATTACACAATGATTTGGTATGTTCTCGTTCGTTTATAAACTAGTTATTATGTCTCGTGGGTATACTGAAAACGTAGGAAAAGAAGTGAGTGAAACTGAAAGGAAACTTGTGAAATTTTATCGAAAATGAAATATATGTTGACGCTTGATCGGGATTGGTATACTGATTGCTTGCTTAAGAATATGATTATTAATGTTTTTATGGCCTTATTTTTATGTTTTCTTTAACTCCGTATTTATATGATCATTTGTCGTGTTATTGTGTTACCTACAGGATTTTCTTCTACGCGTATCAGTATGCATGATTTTGTGATGGGGGAGAAATGGGCAGGTTGGTAACGCTGTTTTGGCTGCATCTATATTCGCTAAACTCAGCCGTAAACTAGTAGTTCTTAGGAGATGCGTACCGCAGTGTGTATCACTTGAGATTTAACAGTTATGCGACATCATATTACTTGATTTCGTGTCGATTCTCGGCGGATTCTCAGCGGATGATGGGTGTCACATCTCGTACGTTTGTCAAAGCACATAACTATAACTTGCAGGATTACACAATATTAGATTAAAGATGTCTTAGAGGTTTACCCCATGGAGAAAATGACACTTGTAAAATTATAATGGTGGCGTAATTTTGACAGCATTGTGTACCACCAGTAATCTAATGGCAATGAATCATTGACGAATCATTGATTATGTTAGCCATAGTCATTCATAACCGTTAGATAGCCCTAGTCATTCATAACCGTTAGATAACTGGTGGTACACAAAAATGTATAGAAGATACCGCCTCATTTCCAACTTGTGAGCTATTTTTACTTGGGCGAAAACACAAAATCGCCGTGTAGTACAATCCAGTGGAATTATTTTTGCAAGGATTTGGTTTATTTTTTGAAACCCTAAAAATGTGGGGAAAGAAAGTTAACTTCCATTAACAAATATTTAACAAAAGTTATCTTTCGTTAACAAAAGTTAACGACTTGGCGGAATGGAAGTGATAAATGTGGTACAATGCAGTTGCTGGCCTTTGCAATCAGATTACCAAGCTTAGGACAGAAGGAAACTGCTGAGGTTATTTTTCTATTGAAATAAAAATAAAAGGGTGGATAGAAATTGAACAAGAAGACATTATCATAATTTTTTCTCTATGGGTATATCATGATACAAAGTAGATCGCCACGCGGATCCAATAAATTAGAGAGCTATGAAATAACAGGGACCCTTGATCTACCATTCTTACGCTTACCGTTATCCGTTGTTTTTCTATCTTCGAGGAATCACACTTTAGACCTCACCTGCAACGCCAGACACAGTATATTACACGACGAATACAAATGAATAGATCAAATGAGAGGGGAAAGGCTCAGTAGAAAACAGAAGCCTAACCCAGGCAACCAATATATATCCAAAAAGGAATGTCCCAAAAAAAATTCAAGTTTGCTCATAATCAAGAGCAAATTTCAAAAAAAAAATGGAATAAGAGGTATTACAAAACTACAGAGAATTTCGGGCAAAGACGTAGCTTCGATTCAAGTGGTGACAACATTCCACAAATGGAAAAGTTTTGATAGCAAATATACATGAATGCCCTTGCATTTCAAGAACCGCCAAACACGGAGTTGGTAAATTTATAAAAAATGGACACCAATTTTGGGATTTGTTGTAATTATATTCCTCCCATCTTTTTCTTTAATGGAGAGGAAGATCACAACACAGTAGTGGACCAGTGGTAACTTATCTGAGAGACAGTTTGAGACATTCCATTCCAGTTTAATAACTTAGCTAGCATAATTTATGCGTTCTCAAATTTATCCTTCTACCAATGTAAGGGCATTTTCCGGAAAATGTTTTCCGTTGACTTCATTTTCCGGTGTTTGGTTTTTCCGTTGACTTCATTTTCCGGTGTTTACCAAACACCGGAAAATGGGGAAAACATTTTCCGGAACATGTTTTTCCCCAAACAAATGGAGCCTTGGTATTTATATGATAGAGAACATGCTTACCTACAATGCATTAGCGCCTAGTTCGAGGCTTGCAGCGGAACTCGGCTAAGAGGGCAATGTGATCAGAGGACCATTCAGGAGAAGGAAGAGCGGTATCTTTTCTCAAGCTATCCTCGTTCCAGAAGCTCCAAGCAAAGATTCCACAGTTAATGTGCAAACCGCTGAGAAAACATACGCATATCAATAAATAATCCAATAATGCTCTCTAATACTTATACTTTCTATTATGAGAAAGAAAGAAAGAAAGAAAGAAAGAAATACCCCCTTACCGTAAAATGACATTATGCAAATCCAAGAGGATAAAAAGTGTAGGGAATAGAAAAATCTGCAAGAATTTAAAAGACTCAGTGAAACAACTTCCACCGCTCAACAACTACCAACGCCTTCCATACTCTAGTTCCTTCCAATATTTGGGAAAATCTAACCTAAATATTTGATCTCTTTACTGAAGTGGGCTCTTGTGTTTAATGAGGCATATATTTGACACTTGAATAACAATAATATTGTCCCTCAAAGAAGGTGCACATATTAGGAAAAACATGATTGTTTTCATCCAAAGAGAAAAGTCATCCTGTCAGGCTCTTTGAGTTCAACCAAAGGAAATTAAGTCCTTAAATTACAAAACAAATACCATGTGAACCAAGATGCAATTGGTTATTATCCTGAGAAACATGAGGTACTTATAGTGATAGAGTGGGTAGAACTGTTTTATGGGAAGATTACTTCCGGAGAATGATTTCCAGATTTGTGCTTTCCTGACATGCTGAATGGCAAGCTGGAAAGTATTCTAGGGGTAACATCGTAACAATCAGGAAAGACGACTTCGGAAAGAATAGAGTGAAAGTTAAAGAGAAAAGATCTTCATATGCAGACAGCAATGTAAAAGATCTTACATCCCACAAAGTTCTCCCAAGGAAAAAGGTCATTTAATACTCCCTCCGTCCTCCAAAATGTTTGTCCCATTTGACTTTTTTTGTTGGAACTTTGACCACAAATTTATGAGAAAGATTAATTTCATGTTCCAATGAAATTCCTAAAAAGTTGTTGTTGATAATATTATTAATGGTGAATCAATAGGAATTTTTAGAATTTCATAGAACATAATTAAATTGTCATATATTTGTGTGGGTCAAAGTTCAACAAAAAGTCAAATGGGACAAACATTTTGGGATGGAGGAGTATTAACTTGCAAACAATTTTACAATTTGAATTACTTCAATACGACTACTGAACATACAAGGACATGGAAACATATTTTCAGAAATCACAATGGGACCAAAACTTTTTCTTGGATGACGTTTATATTTAGAGAACCAAAAGAAAGAATATGATTGGTGCACACAAAGTAGATGAATAAAAACCCAGTAGGAAAACATGTATGATTATGGAATTACAAGAAATAAGAAAAACAAAATAAAGTATATAATACCTGAGTAAAATATAATCAAGAAAATTACCAATAAAATCTCGGAAAAGTGCAATTTGTAAATAACTGTTCATTGGTAGAAGGGTCCACTCTTCTCTCTTTGCTGCTCAAGACCAAGACCAACCCCAATTCTTGCAAAGGACGAGTATGCACTAACCTATAAGAAGAATCACCAGAATCATCACATAAAGTCACAATGTGGCTTCCTCGAACATACTAACTGAAGTAAAAAATGTTTCAAGCGCGACAAAGATCCTCACAGCAAAAACAGTGGAACATTGTGTTACCAAAGGGAGAGTATGTGAAAGCTTGGGCAGCAGTGGCGCAGAATTCCGAGAGGGTCCACTGCTGGGAATCTGGATGCATTGGATCAACTTTTCCCAATGCAAGTAGTGCATGAGGAGCACTGCAGTCAAATCCCCCAACAACAAATATATTAACTTCAGAACATTTACAAATGATGTTCTTTCTTTAACATGGTTATTTGTATTATGTTATCTGCATCAAACTATATCAAACAATGACAAGTAAATTATTATTAAAACGCTCATGCACCTTCCAGGAATTGAATTGAAATCCCTACACACCAACATAGGAATGTCTGCACTGGCAGCTATCTTTT